>CABFOQ010011695.1:2314-20075 GCA_900660455.1 Gephyroberyx darwinii | reverse complement strand
GGCTCCTGTCTGATAAGGGGCCCTTCCACCACTCCCCAGAGTATATCGACTTTGTGGAGAAGAACCGGCAAGGCTTCTCCACCAGATACAAGATATACAGGTGAGTCATGGCCACAAAATGAACATGCACTTCTGGACTACATGGGCCCCAAGACCAGCCCACTATCCAGAGTATTTATACTATACTATCAAACTATCCAGATTAAATATATATATACAGAGAGTTTGTAGTTGCATCACAAATCTCAAATCTCAAGCAACCATGTCTGGTGCCAACATGGAGGTCCATTAGAGAAATGGCTGTGCACAAATAATGGCTAAATATGTAACAACCAGGGTAGACAAAAAGAGATATAAAGTTTGTTGTGTTATAAATAAAAGTAAATAGAATGACAAGGTAGAAACTATCTTGTCTTTGGCCCTAGTCTCTACTCCAAATGAGTGGTACCTTGAGAAGAGTCAGCTCAGTTAACCTGAACAGTTGGTTTTTGGCTTTGTTAGCTAGCTAACTAGCTAGCAGGCTAATTTAGCAAAGTCACCAATGTTCTTGTTAAAATGCGACTATTAGCCTCTACTAACGCTAGCTTCTACTAGATACATTAGCTAGTGTACTAATCAGATGTGTTTACAACAAGACAGTGATGTGGACCAGATACTATGGTTAGCTAGCTAACAGGCTACATCTAAACACAAAATCAGTCAGATGTATCAGTGATGAATAGATCAGTTCCAGCACAGAAATTAACCATGTCTATTCAATTCTATTGAGACAGCCAAGTTGTACATTTGATATACAATCAGCTGTTCACTACTGTTGCCCAAGATCTGATCCTCCAATATGGCAGCCAGAGGGTGTCACCTATTACATCACCTGAAAGCTAAGGTGTATACCTTTTTCCCCTGAACTAGTTGTGATAGGCTGTTCTACTTTTTTATTATGTGCAACATGAATATATATCCAGCAAGCATTTGACAGACATCAGTGTACAAGAGGTAGCATAATTCAACAACAGCACTAACAAGCACAACAATATCACAATATGATATTTTGTTTAAGACTGATATCAAGATATTTAGGTCCCGATTTTGCAAAATGTTTGGTAGCAGCTATGGATTACTATAAAGTGCAACTTACCTTTTTGCCCTATATTTGCACATCTGCAGTATTCAATGTCCAAATGTTTGCTGTGCAAGATAATTCAAAACCTGAATCTATTATCCAGATACAAACTCTGTTCTAGCACAGCAGAGGGCTATTAAGAGCAGCTAAGATACGGGGGATTGGTTAGCATCACCTTGGTGATCTGTGAATTTGTTGGAAAACTGCAGAACTGCTGCATGTCTTCATTAATACAGTCCATTAGCTGTAGCTGCTGACCAGAATCCTATTAACAGTCAGCCGGCACAGGTTTTAAAATATGTAGTGAGAGGAAAACATTGATTTAGGTATGGAGATATTCTCCATCGATAATGTTAACCATGTCTTTGTCCCCGTGTGTGTTTCATCAGTATAGATTAGCACCCGAAGCTCATGTAGAATTTGTGCGAGTCCTTACCTGACCCCTATTAAAATGGTCTGGCCGGAAATGATATTGGATGGAATAAATTGCGCTGCAGTCGAATCAGGCGAGGTGAATAAACTCATTGGGACGAGGAAGGAAGGGAGTGGGCTACTTCCATCTGTCAGGGTCAAGTTAACCTGCATACTACATCGGTTGTAATATCTTGGTTAAGGAACAGACTGTGAGTGGATGACAAGATCATTCGAAAGTCAGTATGCATAACGTGTGATCACTACCGTAAAAGTAATAACATTAATATTATTGCAAAGGGTTTTAATACCCTGGGTTAAAAGTAGCAGTATGCTTCTCCCTGCTAAATTCTCAGTGTTTGCACAAAATAAATACATGCACATATTTATCTATAACATGCCCATAGTTGCTTGCATGGTAAAGTTGACATAATGGAGGAAATATAAGACAGCGACATATCTCAATGCTTATTCCAGGCAATTTACAACACAGTCCTGTCAAAATCCTGTTTCTGATTTGCTAGAGGAGTGTGCATTATTTGGCCTGTGTTGTCATGCAGAAATGGTTGCTCAGAGCCAATAATCACATGATATCTGGCACATGGCTGGACAGGTCTGATTTATGAGTCACAATGTATTACATGCAGGAATGTTGCTATACAGCTCACTGTGTATCCCATTTTACAGCCTTCTGTGTTTCGCCAAACCCCGAGGCAGAATGCAGAGTATCTCGAGCGATCAGGTGGTGAGGTGAAATATGTTGATTAGTGCAGGGGGAAAAAATGATGATTTGTCATGACGGCAACGCAGTCTGAGGGATCAGCTTGTGACCAAATTAGTGGGGTTATGTCATAAATCATATCCATCGTCATTTGGAGGGACGCTGTTCAGGCCTCTGGAAATGGACAGACAGAGTTCCTGACATCTATGGAGCGGTGCGGGGATGCTTTATGGCTTCGGAGATCGGCTGCCGCGTTAGAGCTTTTTTTAATATTTCCTACTCTGGCAAAGGCAGTGGCCCATTGGAGCCGAGCTGCATGGGCAGCAAGATTAATAGTCTTATCATGTGGCCAAGTGATTAGTGAGCTCTTAATACTTATTACTCTGCATTATCACCGACTCCCCTGAGAGGCTTCTGTCAGCTGCAAGGTTGAGTTTGAGGCCCTCTAGATTACCACAATGCAGCCTTGATTAATGGTGATGGTATTAAAAAGAAAAACTAACCCAAAAAGTAAATAGCCTTTAAATCTTCCTAAATTAAATTCAGATGAATTCGATCCCCATTCAATTCCACAAAAGAATATGGCAAAGAAATGTAGCTTTAGGATACATTACATCTCTGTATCAGCGCTTCAAATCTCCAGATCAAGCCCTATCCCCACTCCAATACTGACAAAGGATAGGATGTGGTTCTCTATGGAGCTGTGGGTGGGGCCAGACTTGTATCATGATGACTTTTTAAAGTCTAAACTGCTGATACAACAACATGCTTTATTATAAAACGCTAGAGCATGTGTTGTCTCACAATCAGAAAATGATAGCTGTACATATATTGCTATATACATCGCTATCTCGCAGCAGTCTATGTAATATGAAGAACCCCCAAAAACAAGTTCTCCCATGGTGTCATCGAAACCCAATTACATATGAAGGGGATTATGGGAGATTAAAATTGCAGCTAGGGTGGGAAAAATGTATAATTGAATTTTCACAATATAATTACTTTTTCTTTGTGTTGTTATATATGGCTTGATACAGAAGGGAGTTGACTGTTACCACGCCTTAATAAAGTTGGTATTGAGGTATAGAGGGCCAGAAGACTACACTGCAAAAAATATCCCCCTTAACAAGTCCTTTAGTCTAGTGTTGAGTATTAAAATCTTTTCCTCAAACAAAATACCTGCCAATGGGGTGAGATCATTGCACTGGAAACAAGTGAAATGATCTCATCTTGTTTTAGGAAAACCAGATTTTAACAATTAATACTAGACGACTAAATGACTTGTTAAGGTTGAGATGGACATTTTTTTGCAGTGTACAATATGGATGCCATGGCACAATCGTGTAACAATCGTCTCATCATACCACCACCAATCTGTTTTCCAACTTCACGTCATATTCGCTGTGAGTGAAATCACCTTGGGTAAACTACGTGCATTTGAACGTTCGGGCTCTAATAATCATCGGCGGTAACATTTCTCTCGCTAACTGGAACAAATAGGATGTGCCCACCTTTTTTACTTTAACTTGATCAAAGAAACCTGCTTAGTCTTTGATATAAGAGCCACTTAAGGTACAATGAACAGCGGCAGCTTTCCTAAACCACAGGGGAGTCTGCAGGTGCTCAGAGCAGGGTTGAGGTTAGCGTTGTGGAGCAGACTCCCTCAGCGCTGCTTCTCAACACCCCACTGCAACATTCTCACTGATGTTCTCTGTCTGTTCCTCCTCTCTTGAAATCCCCTCGGAGATTTCAGCACCTCCGAGTCGCTTCTTCTAGTAAATAGGCGATGGAAGGGTAATAAATAATCTTTATTCCGTTTTTTTTTTCATTTGTTAAGCTGCTTTTCCCCTCAGCCCTTTTTACTTATTTAAAACGCTTTGCAAGTGCAACTCTAGCCTGGATTTTTGTTTTTGCTCAGTTTGTTAAAGCCACAGGCAACTGATAATCTGCGATTCCTCTGCAGTTTGGTCGTCTTGGGATTCAACGAAGATCCAGAAAAAAAAAAAGAAGGGATGCAGCTAAATGGAGGAAAGCCTCACAGTGAGATATGAGGCTTTCCTCCATTCAGTGACATCACCTCTTTCCATAATCAGGTGGTTAACAGCTTTTTTTGGATTCAAAAGATGCAGCTAACGTGAAAAAGCTGTGAAGTCCCAAACGACGTAACATCTCGTCGTCTGACCAGTCTCTGTGCTGAATACCGTAGCCAGCATTCATTACAACCTCCCATTGGTCAAATCAGTGCCAGTGGCTGTTGCTCAGATCCAGCAGTTGTAGCATGAACAGATATTGCTCATGCTCACGTTTGCTTGTTTGTTTTAAATATTTTTTGACAGTCCATTTTTTGGAGGGGGGATAATTTCTTTGGAGAACAGGGCAGAGGTGATTGAAAGTGACAATATTATTTTCACGGTCCGGTTCTCCTCCTGTGCAGTTCTGGATCTCTGCTAAATCCTAATAAATGTCCAATGACAGGGGAAGATGAATTACCAAGAAGTGGGTGCTTCTAGTTACAGTGGTGGGGAGCTAGCCGCGGCGACGGCGGGGTAATGAATCCGCACCACCTCATCCCTCTCCTCAATTTCCCCACCCCTCTTACTGATTGAATTTGAAAGAAATTTTAACAAGTCCTCTGCAGGAAAGAAAACTAAAAGAGGGTGTGTGTGTTTTGGATGTGTGTGTGTGTGTGTGTGTGTGTGTGTGTGTGTGTGTGTTTTGGGGATGCACTGGAGAGCTTTGCGCCACGGTTTCCGCTGCAAACACAATGCGGGCCTTCCGCTTTAAGCCACCTGTCCACGGCAAACGCTGCCAAGGGAAAGTTGCCATATCCACCGGGGCGAAGGCAGGAATGTTGACATGCATTTGGCTATGTCCTGAGCATATTGCATTTAGATCAAGCAGCTGATTGCATTTATGGGATAAGATTCCATTAGAAATATCGCTTAACTGCGGATGTTTGACCACGCTAATGAAACCTTGTTAAAACATTAGTCCCAATGTGAGACACAGCTGAGAAAGAAAGGGAATTGAGGTAAAATTCAACAACAGCAACAAAAAAACTTGTCCACACTTTAAATATGATAGCATCCAAAGAGTTTGACTCATGAAACTGATGTGCCAAGCCGAAGAGCAAAGAAAGTGATAATAATAATGGCTCAGCCGGGGTTGTGGGAAGGACCGCAGCCCCTAAAATCAGCTCCGTGGTGAAACCCATTTCATTTCCTCCTCTCCCTCCAGGACGAACCATTTGGCCTATCGGGGGTTTAAGATAAGACGGGGGCTAGCTTATCGCAGTCAACGATAACCAAAGAAGCGAACGACAGCGGGGATTTGCGAATACTCTTTTCTATACCTGTTCTCTCTCTCTCTCTCTCTATCTCTCCCTCCCTATGCATCCCTCCCTATTTCAGCATACGTGCCGTGGCTCTGAACTAGCGTGTCGGCATTGCAGAGTGGAGCTCGCGAGACACGGCGTCCCATTTGAAGAGGTCATTTATTTGTGTGGCATGAAATGAGGTAGAGATTAATAGCTACACTAGATATATCGGAGCAAGAGATTAGTCAAGGGCTTTGTCTAAATACTGCGGTGTCAGCAAAAAGGTTAATGGGCGCCACATGTACATTTAGCATCATTATGTTTACTTTGTACACCTTGTATTTTTTCTGAGTCTTGCAGGCTTTCGTGCATCGGAAATGTTTCCTCACGGTTTGAATCCGGGAGGATTTACACGTTGAGTGTATCATTCAAACATCTGGGTGTTGGGGCTTTCCTCATTACTCCTGGTTTAATGTGATATATACCCTTTCAAAAGGCCACACTCCCTCTATCCATCATCGGCACCCAAGGTTGTCCAACCTCGCTCTGATTACAGCAGTCAAGCTTTTTCTTCAGAGGAGAGAAAAGTGCAACATTTGACTGATCCTGCCTTGGAGAGTGCGCTGTAAATCCAGTCTGTGTAAATCTACTTTTTTTGTGTTTTTTTTCCCGGATCATACAATGAAATATGAAGTATAAATATCAGTACTTTCTCCAATCAATTGCATTTTTGTACTGAATTTGTTAAAGCGACTGAAACGGAGGATTTCTGTGTAGTCGGGCTGTCTTGCTACCTTTTTGGATTTAATAAAGATCATCAAAGTGTCAAAAAGAGGAGGAAAGCCTTATAATGAAATTTTGCAGTTTTCCTCATCGCCATTAGAAACAAAAAAGCAACTTGTTCCTGTGCACCTTTCTGCATTAGAAATGCACACAACGTAGGAAAATGTAACAATACATGACCACCTTTCATTCATAAGTTGCCAGTTAGCATCTTAGCAGTTAAAACAAAGGGAATTTCAACGGTTATCCATTTGTTTCTCAAAAATAACAACAAAATATGTGATAGAGGAGACAAAGTTGTTGCATTTCTTGCGAGATTTCAGGAAAAGTTACATTAGCTTCAGTAAAAAGACAGAAAAGAGGAATTTTACCATTGGGGTTAATGTGAAATGTGCTGTCTCGCAGGTGTCTAGAGTCTGTCAGTCTAGGCTGAGGACTCAAATGTAGTTGGTGAAAGTCATGATGAATTCTGTAAAGCATCCCTGAAAAAAAAAGCTCATCCTGTGAACTGCAGAATTCAAATGCTTGACAAGCAAATAGTAGTGAAACTGAACTTTTTTATATTTGGACTGACAGCATGTGATAGATTAAGACGGTTCCAAAAAACTAAATTTTCCATCCAGAACATACTGTATGTGAATATAGACAAAATTGCATCATTGCATAAAGTCTTTTGCTGATTGCCCTATTGTTCTATTCCTCGTTAAGGCTAACGAGCAACACCTGTTTGAGTCATGTAGCTTCCGCTGCTTTGGTAAGCCAAAAGCAACGTTACCGATTGGGAATTACTGAGCTGAGTTCAGCAATCGGCTCTTTTGTGTCCTCTTTGTTATGACCGCAGGCTTTCTGCGGTCAAAGTACAAGTTGTCGCCTCTCCTGCTCAAGGCAAGTGGCAGCACTCTCAGCGAATTTAGTTGACTTTTTTATGGTGGAGGTACAGGGCTAATTGTGTAGTGGAGCTTACTACAACGACTGGCAGTATCTTGCATGCGTGCATCCATGTGTGATGTATTAGCAGGACAGAGTCATCACAAGGTACCTGACCAGAGATTGGTGCATCGGCGGAAGGTTGTTTAAAAGTGGCTTCCTATTTAGTCTATCGGTTTGTTATTAACGCCAGTTTCGGCACCGTTTGCTTGGGTAATGTTCCATATATCTTTATCTGGCACCTATCCGGTAGGCCCCTGGAGCTATCTCAGCTCTTAAGATTTTTTTATTCCAGAGGAGCATCAGCCTCAGCTTTTAGCAAGCTACAGAAGTTGCTTGATTTACTTTTATCTCTGCTATTGCACCGTCGGCAATCGAGTTCCTGCTCAAGAAATGATCGGGCTTTCAAGACTTCACCATACATCAGCGCTGAGTGGCTCATCATCAGAGACACAATGACATTTGTTCCTTTTTGTAGTTATGGAGTTAACTTGTTTCGCCTGTACTGAGCGTGTGAATACTTTGTCATGAATGGAACAACATGATGGCTAGCAAGAAATAAATACTGGGTGAACAATTTGAAATACAGGTGTGATAAATATGGAATACGAAGATTATTTTGCATCATTGGAGAAAATATATAATATATATATATATAATATATACTTCTGATAATATAACATTTGTTACTGTACACTGTTTTGCCAACTTCCAGACCAACAATCGCACACATTAAACCAATTTCATTCAGTCATTGTGTATGATTTGAAACACTGCCAAATGGCATAGCAGTTCCAAGAGCTGCACCCTAGGCATGCTTTCTACAAAAATACCTGCAAAGATGCATTCAGGGTGCAGGGTTTTGGTCTGTATCGACTGAATAACAGAACCCTTTTGGATGCTCCAGTCCTGCATTAAATGCTGGCTTTGACGTATGTGTCTTTACATACAGTATGTATTGTGCATTAGCTTATCACATGAAGGCACAAGTCTGGACAGAAAAGCCATAATAGGGAGAGGCAGGAAAAAAGCACTGTGCCTTTTAGAGAGTACAAAGCTTTGTATAAACTCCTCATTTCTGATTCCATTTTTCTGTGGCCTGCAGCTAGATGATGCTGGTGAAATGTGCACAGTTTGCCCTGACTCCAGTGTTATCGTCTCAAGCTGTCAGATGCAATTAAATGCGAACATGTTCAGAGATATTATAATCAATGAAGCGCACAGGGATTAATATAAACAAAGTTTAAGCTGCGCTCGTTGTTGAGGTCAGACATATTACTTGTCAGTCTGAAACAGGAGAACATGATGAGGCAACAAAGGCTGAGGAGAGTCTTTTGTTCCGCCTGCTTTCATAATTTTGTTTTGCAACACTTTGTTGCCTCTCTCATTATGGGATACAGCGGATGTGTCGGTCACGGGGCTATTTCTTGTGCTTTTCTCCTTTGAGTGTGAATCTCTGTCATGACAGGGTCATCAAGGAAAACATCTGTCAAATGTGCGCTATGAGCACATTCCCGTCCCACACTACAAACATTTTCCAAATGGTACCTGGTTGTTGTCGGGGTGTTCTCTCTCTCTCTCTCTCTCTCTCTCTCTTTCTCTCTCTTCCACTGTCAGAGCTTTAGGCTAATGATGCTGCAGTGCAATGGGGCACCTGGCCCTACAGACCTACACCTCCTCTTCCTCACTTAGACGCACATTATTAAAACTTCCTTTTGATGCTTTTCCAGGGAGTTTGGACGATGGAAGGTGAACAACTTGGCGGTGGAAAGGAGAGATTTCCTGGAGTCTCCGTTACCTCTGACTCCCGAGTTCGTCAGGAACATCCGACTTCTGGGCCGCAGACCCACCACTCAGATGATCACGGAAAATCTGATCAGGAAGTACGGGACTCACTTCCTGTTGTCAGCGACACTGGGAGGTAATCTATATAGTGGAATCCTCTCCCACTCACTACAGTAAAGTGTGTACAGTAAAGTGTGTATTTTCTGTTGATAAAGTTTGTTCAAATTTGCTCTCCGAGGCATTGCACGCTGAAAGCAGATGGACGTAGTACAATAACTCAGTCACAGCAAATAACACATCACAGAAGCGCGGCGGAATAATAATGCCACCGGCAGCGCAGAAATCACTCATTTCTGCGTTTTTCTGCGTTACTCTCTTAGTGTGCGAGTGTGGCCGAGGAGATTTCCTCTTATAGAGCAACACTTGTCAATTACTTCAGACGTGATTCCCAGCTTGTGAAAGGTCGCGGTTATGAGTGGCTCCATATAATGTGACCCCACCAGCTGCCTGAGCTGATGCAGCCCCTACACTCTGGCAGGCAGCCAGGTCTTAGTGGTATGAAGAGAGGAGAATGAGGAGTTAGCTGGGCCTTGGGCTTTTTGCCAGAGATATGCCGCCGGGGGGTGTAAATGAATTGCCTCTGTGTTCAGAAACATATGGAATTCATGAAATGAATAAATAGATAGTGATATTAAAAGGGTGTCCTTCAACAGCTGAGGGAGAAAAAACAAATTGGCCTGAAATATTAACACTGCAGTACGATGCAGTCTTTTCTTTGAAGCTCTCACGGTGAAGAGAGCTTACTGTGCCACGACCACATGTATTGGCATAGAGAAGTATTGATTGCCATTATCAATAGCTACTGTTACAGGGTGGCCTGGCAATTAGAGAGATCATCCTGTAACTGACCCTAAAAGTGTCCTTGAGCAAGACACTGTAATGCCACTTTCTCCTGGCTGCCCCTGTGTTATTAACCCTCTAGTAAAAAGCATACATGTATGCATGTGTCTGAGGGATATGCAAAGAAAGGCATTCTGTGTTGCGACTGATACAACACCGTAGTGATTCAACTGATATCCAGTTTGTGAAATATTTTTGCTGTCGGGTAGGTCTTTCCTAGTAAATAAACAGAAGGAGAACTGGTGTAGTTAGCATGAGCAGTGATAGCCACCGTGGCTGAACACACAAAGAAAAGTGCACCACCTACAGAAACTCAGACTATATCAACAGAAAATCCAAGGAGAAAAACGTCACAGTACTGGACACACTGTTTGACTAACGGGTGATCTCTGGGAAGTGCAGTGCAACAAAACACACAGCATTTAATATCTTATCTTGTAAATTTGCTCATTCTTTCTCTCTACAGGAGAAGAGGCCTTAACAATATTTGTTGACAAAAGGAAGCTGAGTAAGAAGGCAGAGGTGAGTGATTATTCGGGAAACTCCTCCACTGTGACTCTGGAGGCTCTGCACCAGCTGGCTGCTTCCTACTTCATTGACAGGGAGAGCACCCTGCGCAAGCTGCACCAAATCCAGATCGCCTCCACTGCCATCAAGGTAATGGTATTGCATCTCTATTGCAGAATTGTGGGGGTGGGCAGACTACTAGACTGACTTCATTGACTCCACCTGTTGACACCTGTTGAGTGTTCCTGGTATGTGAACACACCGCACACCGACCTAGAGCTGCTCATGCTTGTGTGCCCCACTGGATTTCCCTGATGCAAGACTCTTAGGGCTCCGGAGGCCTAAAGAGCACATTCTGTAATTCCTCTACAAAGCATTGCAAAAAGCGCTACACATGAAAGAACCATCAAACAAACACACGGACCCCGGCTCTTATAGAGGTGCTCCCAAGCACCTAATAAAACCGGCATTGGGTAATACAGAATCGTCGGTTATGGAGACATCGAAATCAAAGTCGCTACACCATGAAAAAAGCTGCGATGGGATCTTGAAAAGCTGGAGGGCACGTTTTGTCTCGGTAGATGGTCATCTCTCTACTTCTTTGGCCATCTCCTCTCTTTCAATTTCCTGTGTCTTTCGTACAGAGATGGCATATGTCCAAAATAGAAATCTCCTCATTTCTCCTACCCATTATAGAAATGCTCAGTTTTAGCTCATGCCAAGCAAAACTCTTGATGAGGTTAATGCTAACGGATTCATGACTTTGTCGCCATCCTATCATGTCGTCATGGTGACCGTTGTAGACAACCGTTAGTAACAAGTTCTCCTGTCCTCACGTTGTAGACTTGAGACATTCAGCAGTATTCCTGCTCTAATACAAAATACTGGTCTGACCAAAATCTGGCCACGCCCACACTGTAAAACTGCATGTCATGACTAGTGTAGCTTTAATATCTATTATCAACATTTGCGCACCTTTAAAAAGCATCATGTTGGATCTTCTTGTTGTTGATGATGATAACAACGATGGCGAGGAGGATGATAGCGGCAGCGATAATGACAGCGATGATAACGATGAAGATAACGCTCACTATCAGCCTGCTCGTAATGAGGTATGATGTGCAGCAGCCGTGACGGCGTCGACTCTGGGAGGGGAAGCTCCAAGGCGCGCACATTTGCTAGGGGAAGATAAATGAATCCGGTGAAACACAGCTCGTGACAGGTTTCCGCCTCCGGTTGTTACCTTCAGATAGCATGGGTTAATAGGGTGACTGAGGAGAGGATGACCCCCCATGTCGCCTTTTTCATCCCTCAGAACACGATGATAGTCAGCTCTCTCTGTTCAGACCCCCCCCCACTCATATCAAAGCTCCGTCCTCCGACGACACGGTGTTCAGGTGGGAGTCGGGTATTTCTTTCGCGACTAAGGTGGGCGCATCTGAGCTTGCAGAGGCAGATGCTTTGTCTGTTTCATTTCTCGGGAATTTTTTTTTTTTTTGTAGCTACAGAGAGAGACAGTTGGCTTTCATGCACCAAAGGCAGACTCGTCTTGCATAACTGACAGGTGGGGAGCTGGGGGAGAGGAGAGGTTCACCTCCATCCCCGGGAAGAGAGCGAGTCACAGGATTCCTCCATGCACTAGTCGCTTCTACAGGGCGTTGACCCGTGCAGCGGCGAAACAGACACAACTAAGTACTCCTCTTCGCGAATTTGAAATTGAACAAGTTTAGGAGGGAGAGAGGGTTGCTGAAGCAAAGGGCCCCCCCGTTGTCTCCATGCAGAGGGGAAATTGAAGCCCATTTTGAAAGGAAAAAGCTTGTTACTGTTGTGGCGCACTGGGGATTGGCTGTGGAAATCTGGGCTCTCTTAAAGAAGTCACGGTGCAGCGCGGGGCCTGTGATAGGAGCAGGTTGTTTGTACAATGAGTAATGACTCAAGCTGTTTGAGAGCGGCAGGGATCATTTTTGTTATGATTTGACAATTTCCCAGACTAAATCGATGCCGATATCCCCACCTGACTCTGGCCATATTTGCCAGCGCGTCTGCACAGAATGATGAACACGGCGACAGACTTGAAGACGGAGACTGCATAGATCTTGCAGCATTCTCTTGTTTTATGTTTTGTTTTTTTCATCTCATGTTCTCTACTGTATTGTGTTCTCATTATTGGAGACTAATGCATTTGTATGTTTCCACCTCTGTGACTCGATCGATCGCTGTCTGTATCGCCACAGTGCAGACAAAGAGTTACTGTGTGCAGCTGACTTGCTTCACCCAGGGTCACAGTCAAGCCAAACACACACAAAAATATGTCTAGTTAGTTAGTTAGTGTTTTAGTTTTACTACTATTTAGGTTGGGATGGTATTTTTAAAAGGTACAATGAAAGACAGACAGGCATTTTGTAGATGTTTACAACAGGTATATTATGCAAACTATAAATTACTCTTTGCGTACATTTTTCAATGCATCCTCAGCTAACTTTAATTTGGCATCACTTAGTTTCATGCTGCACATCTGAAATGTACTAGCAGACACAAGAATTCAGACCATTTCCTCAAAATAATCCCCAAATAATCCCAAATGGGAGCGATGGCAATGCTGGCACTTCTTCTGAGAGCAAAGGGGGTGCTCATGGGGGGGGGGCGGCTAACAAGTTGGTCTACAAGATAGCGCCATCTTGTGGCATAGTTTGCATTTTATTTTGTTTTTGTTTTACAAGTAGACAAAATAGTTTTAGTTCAGTTTCTTCACAAAGTCTTGTTTTTATTTCACTCACTCCCACACACCCACACAAACACCCAGCCATAAAGCCCAGTCAAAGGCTTTAGAGACAAGTTTTAAGCCTGCTTTGAAGAGGTTAGGGTTGGAGCACTTCTCAGGTCCTATGGCAGTCTATTTCAACAACTGGGAGCATAATAAGTGACTCATTTGCTTGCTAGCATCTATGCCCAGGGCTCCTTGTAACGCTGAAGCCTTTAGAATCGCTCAGTCTCTCCGTGTTACCAGGTTCAGAACTCGCCCGTCCCTGTGCTGCGCTTTCTCCCACTCTATTTCTCCTCTCTGAAAGAGCCAGTTAAAATCTTTTATCATGCTAGCATCTGTCATAAAAGTTCACATCTTGAGAATAGAGCTCAACCCCCTCCGACAAATAGATACAAAACAAAAAAGGAAACAAATCGCCATCGTGGAATTTCAGCTTTAGCCTCAGTCCCTCCAACAGCCGTGCACCAAGATGCAGGTGGCCAATAATGTCCCATTAAGTATTTTTTAATATACCAGAATGTATCTGCAATGAATAGCAGCTGCTATACAAAGCGGAAATTGAATGCTCTGCTCATCAGTCAATGTTTTGCCATATGGCATATCATATGGCATATCAAATAATGCCTTATATAGATTCAATATTCAAGTGCTCTGGAAGCCTTGCTTGTATCTCATTTCCTCACATTCATATCAGCAGTGAAATCCCACATGTGGAAAGCGGGGGATTTATTATAATGTGATGTAAATATAGTAGAAGAATTGCGCTCAAATGATCTAGGCTTTTCCTTCTTCCAATTCACAGAACATATTTATTTCCCTCAACCACAAATCCCTCTCTTCTAGATTAGGACCTTGATTAAGGAGCCTAGCACTGAGTTTTCGCTTCCCAGCAGCATGAGCTCCCAAGCTCCTCCGCCCTCTATCATTGCGTTGCTGATCGACTGACCCTCATTGTCTTGCCTCATCCATCTGTCACTTTATACCCGGCTGTCCTCTGACAGGCCTGACCAGGACAAATCTCTGAACAAAATATGGTGTCCTGCAACCACAAAGGGAGAAAAATGGGAATCGGTTAGGTGCTCCGCACCGTGTCGCAGGGAGAAAAAAGCAGGGGGTTGAAATGAGAGCTCTTATTGCAAATGAAGTGAAAAAGGATGCTTTGCCGGAGCTGTTTTGCAGCAAAGGTCAATGGAAATGTCTTCAGTCAGTGACTAGACAAAAAGAGATGTACGGTTGTGACGGCTTCCTTTAAAGCTCTTTGCTCTTTCAAGGGGTAAGGAAAATGCTTGCCAATAGCCATCTTTCTCTGGTGCTTAGGATGTTTTCAAAGAGGACTGAACTCGACTGTGCAAATAATTAATTAAAGCACACAAGGAGGGTGCAGTGTATCACTTTGTTGAAACATTGTTAATTAGCAGCATTCTTCCACCAAAGCGCAGCAAAAAACTCCATTTAGTCTAGGAGAATTTGAATGTGCTTCCCATTTTCCACTTCTTTCACTTTTGCTACTTAGGAATATGATTTTTCATAGAAGTCTTAAGTTGCATCTTATTGGGATCCTGTCAAACCAGTCGTGTTTGGTTGAATTTAAGGAGCACCCTTTAGATGTGCTTTGTGTCAACGAAATATAACCTGACCTTGCATTTCATTTGAGTTTGCACTGAAATGGATGTTGCGGAGAATTTGTGAATACGCTCTTATGCTTGTTGTTGCCCAGGTGACAGAGACCCGAACAGGTCCTCTTGGATGCAGTAACTATGACAACCTTGACTCTGTTAGCTCTGTGCTGGTTCAAAGCCCTGAAAATAAAGTCCAGCTGCAAGGTTTGTCTCTCTTTTTTTTTTTTTACCATACTTTATTGCGTGTGATTGTTGTTGGGGGTTTTTTTTTCATAGCTTTTCAAACGTTCCTCAAAAAAAAAGTAGACATCTGTGCATGGGATCAGCGTCAACAACAGGTTGACGTGCACGGAAGGCTAGCTAGTTTTATGGATTTTATAAAGTAAGTTATAAGCTCAGCCAGCATTATACTGCCACTGTGTTTCCACTGCTCACAGTTTTGATTACGGTACTAAACCCGGCTCGGTTTTTACAGGCCTGCAGGTTATCCTCCCAGACTACCTGAGAGAAGGTTTTGTCCAGGCTGCTCTCAGCTACATCGCATGTAACGGAGAGGGAGAATTCGTCTGCAGGGACAATGACTGCTGGTGCAAGTGCAACCCTAAGTTCCCAGAGTGCAACTGCCCCTACATGGACATCCAAGCCATGGAGGACAGCTTGCAGAGAATCACCGAGACGTGGGGAGTGCTCTACAAGGAGTTTGAGGAGTCAGGTAAGAATTCCTGCTTACTTTGCTCCTTGCAGATCCTCATCCATGCTTCACCTGGATGCAGGAGCATAAAGATTTTAAGAGGCTAAATCATTCATATGAGAAGGTGTGAGAATGAATTTAAGTGTTTTATCACACCCTGCATGGTTAAATCTGAGTAAGGATACGACGCATGTGCTCCTCCCTATTCTGTGATTTATAGGCGACGGCCCGTAAACTGTAATAGCGGGTAGTGAATCCACTGGGTCCTGGCACACTATCTGCGTATTGCAAATCAACACTGTGACAGGAAAGGATTAAAAAAATCAACAGCTTTCGGGCTCAGGTAGTTTACAATATGTCTGGCACAGATTAATCAGCTATAAAACCCATTTATTGCCAGTCCGGCTTTTCACATCACGGGAGAAACACAGTTTGAATGGAAGCACTTAACATAATGTTTGGTTATTATTGCTGCGCTCGGTCACCCTGCCTTGGCGATTATTACTCAGGTGAAATCAAAATGGATGCCTTTTTTTCCCTCCTGCTCCTCAGATTTGGATGAAATCTTCCTAAATGCAATTACTTTCAAACTTTATGTTCTAATAGCAGGGTAAGGAGCGAGGGCAGGACTGTGCACGGAATATAAAGATGCTCGAGTGTCATAACTGTGCCCTTCAGTGAGGGATATCAAAGACTTCCAGCCCCATCAATAGGACATGCCACAAACTGGCATAACCTCAGACACGTATGGAGATTAACAGTTGTGACTCCGAGCAACGCCATTGCTCTCCTGTAGCCTTGAGCCCAATGGTGACAAACAGAACATAATGGAAAGCCAAATGCATTTTCCTCTCCAACTCGTGCCTATTGTTTCAGGCTACGCCCCTAAACTGGAACACAGCTGTCCGGAAAGGACCATTTTTCTCTTGGCTGCTGTATTCAGACCAAATACAAAGCTGTTATTTTATGTACGATGATGACAGTGATGAAAATGTTGATAATAATAATGATGATGATGATGATCAATACATACCTCACAATACAGACTTTACAATAAGTCAATGTTGCATAAAGGAGATTCTCCTTCACAGAGATAATAGTGATGATGATTATGATTATTAGTAATAGTAGTAGTGGTATTGGTAGTTCTAGTAGTAATAATATTGTCCAATTAAATGTGATGCCTTGGTATAATTACGCAAAGTAAGCGAATGAGACCATGGTGGAGACGGGACCGCATTTCCCATAAACCCTGTTGCTTCCTGGCACAAAGAGGCTGTTGCTACTTGTTCTCACCCTCCCTGGCGTCGCTCTGTTTGCGTTTCCCTTTGGCTTTACTGAAGACGATCAACATGTTGGAAGTGATTTTTCCATCAACCTTTCACTCCTTCCACCATCTGCACCCTCTACCTGTTTTGTGCCATAAGGCAATCCAGCAGATTTCCTTCCAAATCCAACCCGGTGGTACACAATGTAAAACAGTGTAGAGGAGGGTAGAGGCTGCCAGTCTGCTTTCTTAATGGTCTCGTTTGTTTACGGTAATTACACTAATCTCTCAAACCTAATGTGGTAATGATTTATTGACGTGAATATGCTAGACGTGGCACCTTTAATCTCTATGTTGCTGTTGCGATAGATGAGTTCAAGACCTTCTTTGCGAGGCTGCCCCAGAACTTCTTCCTAAACGTGTCGGCCATCCAACACTTGTGGTCACTGGACAGCCTGTTCCAGTGGCGCTACGAGCAGCTGGAGAACAGCATGCGTGTCCTTTTCAGACGGGCCCAGAGAGTCATCTTCAAGCTCTTCAGCCTCAGCAAGAGATGCCACAGGCAGCCTCACATCCGCCTACCTAGAGAACGGTGAGAACACACACACACACACCATCTCTCTCTCCTTTATATACCGTCATCTATGGAAGCTATGTCCGGTGCTCTTGGAGAGCAATCGACAAAGCTTTAATAATAAAAACCAACATGTTTTGGCCTTTGCCAGAGTTAACTTTTGATCCCGAGGAAGGCTACTGCTGCCAAAAACATGTTGGTTTTTAATAATAAAGCTTTTTTTTCTCTCCAAGAGTAGATGACATTTTATTCAGCCCTTTCTTTTCTTTTTGATTCATGGCCCTCGGAGGAGTTGCAACGTCATGACAATTTCCTCTGCCAATAAGTACATCCTTTAGCAGTCAGGGGCTCGCTCTATAGTGCAGTGTTCAATGTC
>CABFOQ010011676.1:73422-92361 GCA_900660455.1 Gephyroberyx darwinii | reverse complement strand
CTTCCTCAACAAGCATCTAATAGCATAACCAGTGCTAAAGTAAAAGTGCAATAAGTTAGCTACCTACTTTTTATTTAAACAAATGAGACATATAAGTGAAGCAAATAAACAAGAGCTAAGACAAATAAGTGAAGCATATAAGCAAGTGCTCAGACAAGTAAGTGAAGCCAAATAAGTAAGTACTAAGAGGAAGAGGAAGGGTGAGGGTCAGGGTATTGTTTCTTGAAGAGGTGGGTTTTCAGCCTGTTGCGAAAGATGGGCATCAATGGGGAGTTCATTCCACCACCGTGGGACCAGGACAGCGAAGAGCCATGACAAAATGGGGACCTGTGGCCTAATGTGTATCTATATAGAGTGGTGCAGGAATGAGTCCTAAAACCCGGAAGAGAGTTAGCATTTTTCACAACGTGTTCCCTCGACAAAAAGCCTATGGGATTTTTGCATTGGATTTTGGATTATTGCAGAAAATAAGGTCTGTGGTTAACACAAGCTTAAGCCGTTTTGACCTTTTGTTGTACGAGATAAAATACGTCAGTAAATACCCCACTCGTGAATTTTGAAATTTTTACGTGTCTTAAAAAACGCGTTTGCTAACAAGTGGCTAAATGAGACTACAGAGGTTGTCCGGCACATTAAACGCCATCACACCATCATACCAACTCATCTCCTCACTAGTCCGCCTTTACAGCCTCTAGTTGTGTTTATACTCGATCTTCCAAACTATTCTAACTCAAACTTTCCAACTTGTAGATTTATCAATGTATAGTATTTTTAGTGGTGGTGATGATGAAGTCATGCGACCGTGGTGTAGTTCGTTTATAGCCTAACGTTAGCTTTTTACTTCTGGAGATTGCATTTACGCTTCAAAAATCATAAAGCGGTGTTGATTTGTGAAGATTATCTTGCTGAACAAAACGTGTAAGTATTATAAACTTTTGTTCGCCACAGAGCTTATTTTCTGCAATAATCCAAAACCCAATGCAAAAATCCCATAGGCTTTTTGTCGAGGGAACCAGGGCGATGCTAACTTCCGGGTTGGCCTAAAAAATACGTCATCCCTGCACCACTCTATTGGGGGGCCTTGACAAGAGAGTGCAACATATTGTGTTGGCTGTTGAATGTATTCGTTCATATATATTGTTATTTGGTGTGAATTAAAGCTAAACTGATTAGAGATATTGTTTACTGTTGAGAAACTGTTAGTAATGTCTGCCTGTATAGCATTTCTGCCTCATTAGCACAATATTTTGCACTATACCATAAATTCAAAAGCAGGTCAAGAAAGGTCACCTGACATCTTCACGCATGCGCTGTATCAGCTGCTGCTTTGTTTACATAACAGTTTGTCCTTGAGAGAAATGGTCGACGATTGACTGATAGTCGAGGAAACGGATACAAAATACAGCACGAAATTTACCGTTTACTGGTAAAATATGTCTGTAAAACACGCCATTAACCGGGGACTTGAGTTGGGGCGCTCAGTCTTTCAGCTAGGTCTCCTGAAACTACCGGGCCGAGGCGCAGCGAAACTCCGAGTTGAGCGTCTCCGTGTAGGCCAGTCGGTCCGCACCGTTCAGCCTCAGGCTTTCCTGCCGTCTCGGTACCGGTATTACCGCACCTCTCTGAGGGGCATCGCTGCCCAACTACAGTCCGCCGGTTTCAGGAGGTTTGGAGCCGGATCTCCACGAAACAGGGCAGTGTTTTTGGCTTTCGGTCTCGGTGTGGGACTCATCGAACAACAGCTCGAGGATGACAGGACGAGTGCAGTGACATGTCAGGAAATCCAGGTAGGCTAGAGCAGCACATCAGAGAGGAAGATGTGTCTCGCTGTAACGTTATATGTCCAGTACTGTACATTTATATTGTTGGCAGTGAAATGTTTTAAATTATATTAACGAAACTAAATGCCTTGAATGGTCTTGAATACAGTTAAATCTAGCATTTTAAGTATTAAGGTCTTTCAAATGTTTTGGTCTACAGTTGTTTTCATTTTAACGATTAAAATGTGAAATTGGGCTTGTATTTCATTCCAACTGGCATTAAAAGGTCTCAAAAAAGTGTTACATTAAATTGATGAGACTTCCAGACACCCTGTTAAATGTTAATAGGCTGAGACCTATTAACAAGGCTGTTATATTTGATTGATTCCTGTTAGGAAATTCACTTTTCAACTCCTCCAGGGTGGTCAGATCGCAGGGTCAGCTACAGAGTAGCCTTCCTGAAGCTGGCAGGGAGTCAGTGACTTGCTCAAGGACACTTCAACAGGGGGATATGTGCTGACACAAGGCTTCAAGGGCTGTCTCTTAAACCACCCTGCTGCCCACCTGCTCTCTACTATTCTCTATGCATTTCCCTGTTACCAATATGGCATTTCTATTGATTTGAAATGGTTGTGGTTTGATTATTATGTAGTCTGACACATTCAAAAGTATAGCGGCGAGAACTGTCAGTGCTAACCATTAGGGGGTGCTTTCCTCATTGGCTTGATGCAGCTACATCCACATTCTGCTGTGTGTAGAAAACCATGCAAACCATATTACTGTTCATCCACAGGCTGTATTCAGGAAGAAAACGTTCCAGAACCCACTCAAGCCATTTGGCTTTGGATACAAGCTGGATGATTATGTTATTGGCAAACAGATTGGGAAAGGCTCCAATGCAGCTGTGTATGAGGCTGCAGCTCCGTTTGCCCTACCCAAGGAGAGTGACAACAAGCACTCCCTGGTGGAACTGAGAGAAGATGAAGAGGAGCCGGCTCGTTCTCTTGGATGCTGCTCACTAAGAAACTTCCCTCTGGCTGTCAAGATGATGTGGAACTTCGGGGTGGGTGTTCTACAATGTTCCATATTCCTCTGTACAGCTTTGGTTCCCAAAGATATGTCGCCCTTATTTTGCCAATCTAGTAAGATAGCTGTATGTCAGGTATGGCACCTTTACCCTGTGTTCTTTTGCAGGCCGGGTCCTCAAATGAGGCTATACTGAGATCCATGTCACACGAGCTGGTACCTGCAGACCCTCTCGCCTTAAAGCAGGAAAAAGAGCAAATTACTTTGGATGGGTAAGTAATATACTAAGTATTTATTCATAAGAGGGCAAAGGCTTATTTTCAGTGGATACTAGTAGGTCTGTCTCAGAGATGGATATGAACAACGGTGGTCTCTCTTCATGCAGACATTTTGGAGTCCTGCCCAAGAGGATGTCAGCACACCCTAATGTGATCAGAGTGTACCGGGCTTTCACAGCGGACGTCCCACTGCTACCAGGTGCCCAGGAAGAGTACCCAGATGTACTGCCAGCCAGGCTCAACCCTGCCGGTCTGGGCAACAACCGCACCCTGTTCCTGGTCATGAAAAAGTAAGAACTGCCATCATTCACCCTCTCAGTCAGATCTCATCCAGGATGTCAATCAAGTTACTTTTAATGTGGTAATCTGCGAGATCCGTATTTCATTGATATTAGTGACATCTTTGGTGCTACGTCATTCTGTGGTGTTTCTGCACTGCACTTCCCAGAGATCACTTGGCTAACAGTGTGGCCAGTATTTTTCCGTGGATTTTCTTTAGATGAAGTTTGAGTTTCTGTAGGTGGCGCTCTTTTCATTGTCTTTCCAGCCATGGTGGTTATCACTGCTCATGCTAACTACCCAGTTCTTCTTCTATTTATTCCAAACAAATCACTGTTGTTGCTGCTGGAAATGTAAAACGCATCACTTCCTGTCCTTCCTATTTTTATTAGTACTATTAGAGTTATTATTATGTGGGGAAAAGTGAAGGCATTCAGTTCGGTGTTTTAAAGTGCTCTTCACATGTCATCCTCAGTCACTCACCCTATTTGTAGATGTAGCATTCATGGCCTGTCCTCTGTGCCGTAGCTATCCCTGCACGCTACGCCAGTACCTGGAGGGGTCCACGCCAGGCCGAAGGCAGGGCTCTCTGATGGTGCTGCAGCTACTGGAGGGGGTGGACCATCTGTGCAGACAGGGCGTCGCTCACAGGGATCTCAAGTCAGACAATGTGCTGCTGGAGTTCAACTCAGGTCAGAGAAATGACTAAGGCAGTGTATGTTCACTCAGTCAAAGAACAACTTGCACAAATAAGACATTACATTACTTTCAGATATGGTTCCTTTTCTTTTATTCAAACTTTTATCAATTTCGACATTATCTAGATGGTTGCCCTCGTTTAGTGATCACCGACTTTGGCTGCTGCCTGGCCCAGAGTGACTCCGGTCTACAGCTGCCCTTCAACAGTGTGTGGGTCAGCAGAGGAGGGAATGCCTCCCTTATGGCACCTGAGGTAGGCAGAAACAGCTTTTTATTATTATTATTATTGTTATATGTATGTATGTATGTGTAGCTTGTGTCTGAGCCACTTCATATCCTTGGGAAGTACTGAAATTATAGCAATAATACACAATAAGGCATTCTTTAGTGTGATTTTGGGTATGATACAGCTAAAACCGTCCTCAAAGATCTAGCTTTTACAACTTACACACATGCACACACACCACGTGTTCTTAAAATGTAAAATAACCAAGTAAATGTAATGAAAATGAACCAAAATATTACCTTAATAATAATATTACCCTAAATTTAACCAATTCTCGTGGTGCCTTTTTCCTGCCCAAAGGTGGCCACTGCAGTTCCAGGATGTGGTGTGGTCATTGACTACAGCAAGGCAGATGCCTGGGCTGTGGCTGCCATGTCCTATGAGATTTTCGGACAGCACAACCCATTCTATCGAGCAGTGGGACTGGAGACCAGGAGTTATCAGGAGAAGCAGCTTCCTCCTCTGCCTTCCAGTGTTCCAGCTGATGTGCAGCTAGTAATCCGATTACTCCTCAGGAGGAACCCAAACAAGGTATAGTAATATATAATAATAGTAATATATAGAATGTGGCTCTATCAAAGGATGATGTGGTAGCTTGCATACAGGTCCTAAATAAAGGTCTTAAAATATCTTAAATCATCAAAACTCAAGGCCTTGAAAGTTCTTGAGTCACACAGACCTATATGCTCATAGGTGTACAGTTGTTTTTGATTTTCACATTTACTTCAGTTGTTAAATTGGTGTTATATCTGATTCTTGGAGCACAATTGCCTTAAAAGGTCTTACATTTAACTTGATGAATGTTGCAGACACCCTGTTGGATAAAGGATATTGTGCAGCTCCTTTGCTGTGTAATTCCTTTGGTCTATACAGTATGTATTTAAGAACTGGAAGATTCACACTGCATACTCTTGCCTGGCTTTCATTGTAAATAATGTGCTCTTAATTTACGTTTCTGGTTAAATAACATGCCACAATACTCATGCACATGATTATTGTGCTTCTGCAGCGTCCCAGTGCCCGTGTGGCTGCTAACATGCTGCATCTCAGCCTCTGGGGACGGAGGGCCCTGGCCAATCAGGACAGTGCTGGCATGAGGAAGATAGCGGATTGGCTGCTGTGTCAATCTGCCATGGTTCTCCTAAAGGGCTGCAGCGGACCCAGTGGGAACACAGTGGAGGCGGAGCTTCAGAGGTGCTTCCTGTCTAATCTGGACCTGGAGGACCTGCGCACCGCTGTGGGCTTCCTCCTGTATGGGCGAGAGCAGCGTCAAGGCTGCATCCTGTCTGCATAGATCCACTCTCATTGCCAGAGCTGGAAGGAACTGAGCCGCTGTTGTAGACAGATGGAGAGCCTGGAGTTTAAAGGTCCCATATTATAGGAATTTCCTCTGTTTATAGACGTATGATCAAAGCTGTTTAAGGATGACATTGTTAAACTGTCACAACTGGACTTGGACTTGATTGGCTCCCCTCACTCAAGAATTCCTGAAATCAGACCAATCAGGCCAGTTTGCAGCATTTGAACTGGAAAGCCTCCACTCAGCAGGTTGACCTCATCTGAATTAGAGAAGCTGGTGATGTCAGCCAATCAGGATCCAGTATTGTGCAGGTTGTGCCTGAGACGATTATTCTTATCGCAGTATATATGAAAACAAAATCATGAAAACTGAATAATATGGGGCCTTCAAAATCCTCATCATATTCTAAAAAGCCTCTAGACTTGCAATTCTAATAACTAATGACTATATAGGTGATGAAGAGGTGTTAGAAGCTTTTCAACATTGATGCACTTTAAAAGGTATTGCTAGACATGACCCCACACTTTTAAAGATTTTGACCTGTGTCGAAGGGTTAGAGCGATATTAGTTTTTGAAGGTTCATAGAGATACTGATATTTTTGCATTCAAGTAAGCCGATGCATCGTTCTGACCTTAAGGCCACATAGGGGTTGCATATTCACAGGTAACAGCAACAATCTTTGTAGGCAGCTGTCCAACAGTCCCATCACTCTAGTTTTATATATTCTGCACAGCATCATGCGGATTTTTCTTGCTGTGGTTTGCACTTTATGTCCAACTTGCACTTGGTTTATTCCCCATCTCATCTGTACCTCTGTATAATAATTTGAATGAAGAGTGACTGAAGTAGTCAGTCACCATTTATGTTCAGAATGATACTTTGATTTTTAACCATCCATACTCCCCGACTCTAGATCTCATCTTATGTAAGTGGTAGTTTCACCCACACTTCCTGCATCATGAAATAAGAGGTGATTCTCAGGAGGGTTACAGAATGTGTACTTTGTATTAATACCAAAGGTGGTGAGAAATATTTTGCACATGGAGAGTGTTTTTACTGCTGTGTTACCAAATAAAAGAACACCTGTCTGAAAACAGCTCTGGATGGATTTGTGTCCAGCTCTTACTGCCTGCTGTGAGTAGTCTATTTGACAGACTATTGTAGAAGTCTATAAGCATTATACATCAATAGTTGGCTGCTCATCAACCTGAAGGCTACCGCTATATGATTTATAATGTGTGTAAGAGACAAGTGTGCAAATTACCCCGAAGCTCCACTGGGGGAGGTGATGGGTAATTGTTATTGCGTTTATTAAGGCTTATATATATTGTCTCTATGTGTATTACAATAAACTACAGGCTGTTTTATTATCTTATGTAATTATTAGGCAGTATAAATCAATGAGTCAAAGAGGGGGAGAGAGAAAATAAAAAAATACAGCCAATTAAAATGTTTCCTCTTCTACAACAGCAAATATTAGGAAGAAAACTGCTGTAAAAGGGACCATGTGGTGAAAAGACAAAAATAGTTAAACAGGTGTTACACCGAAATTGGTGGCCATCGTAACGTGTGACTACTTGCGCTCATGTCTTTAACGTGCTCGTTCTCGCTAAAACGTGCACGCGCTCAATAATAACGGGCGCTTCCATCCGCGAAGTAGCTGTGATATCAATAGAATGCATTTTTGAAGATCAATTACGGCGCTTTTTTCTTTCATTTATTTTGTAAAGTTCCTCTTATATTATACCTGCAACTTTTTTTCCCTTTTTATTATTTGTAATGTACGTACACCTACAGCACTTTGCAACAGTGATTGAGCTGTTCATTGTTTACAAGCTTGGACTTTTACAAGAAATCTTCCATATTTGTTAAACAAATCAATCTGATATCCACTGAAAGTGTACTACATGCGTATGAAAACTACTTTCTAAATGTATAATGATATTGATATGATAATAATAACAATTATTATTATTAGGCTTATTATTTGAAACCAAGAGGTGCCTAAAATGTACTGTAAGTATCTCACCCATGACTTGAGCAATTTTCTGATGATGTCTAATATTTATTGTTTTGGAATCAGTTTGCCCTTCCTACTTTTGTCTCCCTGCTGTTGGCAATCAAAAAATATTTCCATAGCTTCACTCACAGTAGGTATGTTTCACCACAATATTTTCCATATTTCCCATAGCTATACTCAGGTCACATATTCTGACAATCACAAATGCAAACATGTGGTATGATGTTTCACCATGACAGATTTTGTTTAGTGTGAGCCCATATTTTACATAAATATACATATCCTGACAGACGCCATATTCGGCCTATCAGAAATTGTGACCCCCCATAGATTTTGCCTTCTTGTTGTCTGCAATCACAAGTGCTTTGCTGTGTACGTTCACCTGGTGTACCAAGTGTAACCTAAACCAGTCCCTGATTAGACTGTTGGAATGAAAAGGGGCGAAGGGGCATGAAGGGGAACAGGTGTCTTTTTTAAATGGCTCTAAAACCCTGCCGAGGCAGATCTGTTCAGGGGCGTGCAGACTCCAGGTTGCCTGTCCCTTGCAGTGCTATGGTAGTATCGTATTTTTGTGAGAGTACTGATAAATTGATTGCTGTTTGTTAAGATTGGTTTTCTGATCTGTGCTATCTATTCATACTGGTTACACAGGGCGTACTGCTGCAGATAAGAGTTTGAAAGCAGTTACGATTTCCGAGTTAACGGGAAAACAGTGAAGGCCTCTCTCTAAAGGCACTAGAAGTCTCAAGTTACAGTCGTGACTAAGTATGCTGTCAGCTTTTGGAAACCCGAATATACATCGCAATGTTATATCGGGAGCTTCGCGTTTAGATTGTAGGAATATTGCGGCGATCTTCGCTCTACGGAGCAGGCAAACTCTGAGTGCATGCAGCGACTTTGACAGACGAGATCCGCGCGTTACTCACAGCAGAAAGTGCTCAGGGAAGCGATATAATGTGCCACCCAGTGCTGAGTTTGTCGCAAGGGTGTCAGGAATCCCCACCATGGCAAAATTACCTTTCCAAGAGACAGCGGATGGACTTGATGCTGCGTTTGTTGGCGTCCCAATTGATACCGGAACCTCCAACCGACCCGGAGCAAGGTGGTGTAACGTTATTTCTCTGAACTTTGCTATGGTGCAGTTGTAACTTTAGGTCTGTTGTCATCGCAAGAGAATGCAAATGCAATGGGATTACTAAATTTTACTGACTTTTACTTACTTTTACTTATGGCAGTAAGTGACTGTGGCCCTCAGTGGATGACTTTATGGTACTTGATGGTATTTTGACCTCCTCAGGTATTACTGTAATATTTCCATATGGACTTATAGTTTTGCTGTGATATTTGTATAGTATGCTTCTAACATTTACTAAAGAATTACAACAGTTTTTTGATGAAAAGATGAAACTTCAAACTGCAATCTAGTTAGTAATGAAGCATCCATTCTCAGTTATTTGACCCTTGACCCTTCAAGCTTCACTGCTTACTCAACAAGTGAGAATCCTCCTAACCAGTTAAGTAGCATATTAGTCAACCATTGTCATCGTTCTCTTCTCTTGTGTTTTGAAGATGACCCTTTCCCTAAATAGACTGAATTGAAAGTGCATTGAGCCCAGCCTTGTAATATGGCAACATGTCACACATGAGCAAGCTGAATAAACACATTTTCCTCACAAGTTCACTCTCAAACCACTGACTCAATGAGGCATCCACCACAGGTTTGGCCCCCGGCAGATCAGAGTGGAGTCCGCTTTGTTGAGGAATTACAACAGTGGCACCAGGGCAGCACCTTACGAGTCGCTGATGGTGGCTGATATTGGGGACGTCAATGTCAACGTGTATGACCTGAAGGATACCTGCAAACGGATCCGGGAGGCCTACCGCAACATCTTAGCCACCGGCTGTATCCCTCTGACTATGGGTGAGGCAAAAGTCAAGAGGGAAGAAGAAAAAAGGCAGCTGACTGGTGGCGATAAACAAGATAAACAGATGTAGCTCACAGCAGATGGGCATTTTGAATCTTTGTCACATTAAATGTACAGGACACAGTGTTCAGCCTCTGCACCTAATACCAACAAGTCAAAGATTATAGTGCAGCTACAGTGCAAATGTTTCCTGTCTGGGTTGCATTTTTTGTTTGGTCTTTACTGTAACGCTACATGAATGTTTTACTTGTTAGACTGGCCCTGGATGATATGGCTCCAAGTTGTTTTGATAATACAATTAGTTTGTTTTCCTGTCCCAGGCTCTCATATTTCTGTACAATTATTAACCATGCTGATAGCTTTATAAAAGGAATTGCACAGTAGGATCGAAGGTCAGATGTTCACTATTGCTTGGTGTCCACAGGTGGCGATCACACAATTGCATACCCAATCCTTCAAGCTGTTGCTGAGAAGTAAGTAGTTACCAAGGACTTTCTGGTTTATACTTTATGGTCCATATTATCAGAGTATCAAGTTGAAATCTATACAAAGTTTCTAGTGCCTGGTCAAGTTTAGGAGAGTTTTTATGTTTCTGGTGGGATTAAACAGATAAAGAGCATTTATTTTTCTGCTTCATGCTGCATACTATGAATTTTTTTTGCATGGCTATATATTGTGCAAACGCAAATCGCTACATACCTACCCACCACGAAACAAATATCATCTAGGACAGGGGTTCTCAAACATTTTCATATCATTGACCCCCATTTCATATGATTTTGTCCCAGGAGGAAAGTCTTTGTTGTTTAGTTGATTTAGTAGTGAATTGTAGAGCTTTCTGCACTGCATTTTGGGCAGATAATTGTGGTGAGAGTGAAACCTATGATTGTCATTGTTATATATTCTATAATTGGGGTAACTTCTAATAAATGATAGCGAAATAAAATTCCTCATTTTGCTGGGGACCCCCTGCAATCCCCTCAAGGACCCCTGGGGGTCCCTGGACCCCACTTTGAGAACCACCGATCTAGTACCTACACAAACTCCAACTTTAACCACTTCTTAATCCTGTGTGTTCTAATGTCTCACTTAACCTATTGTGTAATGATTTGTCAGACACGGCCCAGTGGGTCTGGTCCATGTGGATGCCCATGCCGACACTAGTGATGTGGTCCTGGGGGAGAAGATCGGGCATGGGACTCCGTTCAGACGCTGTGTGGAGGAGGGGCTGCTGGACTGCAAGAGAGTAGTCCAGATTGGCCTGCGTGGTACAGGCTACTCTCCAGACTCGTATGAGTGGAGCCGGGCCCAGGTACTGTGCTGGAATGGGTTTTGCAGTTAATACGTGGCTAATACGCTGTTTTTTTGTGGTGTAGCTTCTCCTTAGCACACACATGCACATCGGGCTCAAACCAAGCCAGTCAAAGCAATAGTATTATGCAATTATTAGGCATCATTTTACCATCAAATCTCAGGATGTAACAAAATCTCAGGATGAAATCTCAGCCCCTGGTGAATCATTGAGTCAGTGGTGTTGATCATCCACCTGCAGATATATTATGGTCATTTTCTGCTATGGGGCAGTAAAAAAAACATCCTTTTTGCCTTTCAATAAAAATGACCGATTGACTTTTGTATGTCGTGCAGGGTTTCCGTGTGGTCCAAGTGGAAGAGTGTTGGTTCAAATCCCTCGCACCTCTGATGGCTGAGGTCAGGGCTCAGATGGGCAGTGGTCCGGTCTACCTCAGCTTTGACATCGATGCTCTGGACCCGGGCTTCGCCCCTGGAACAGGCACACCAGAGATAGCAGGGCTTACACCCATACAGGTAAGCATGGTGTACCTGACTTCATTTTTCTAAACTATCTTTTAGGATTTATTCAAAGATGTTCCAAAAGGAAATCATCATATTACATGTTGTGTAAGGAATTAGTTACTTTCCACTAAGATGCACTCACATGTAACTCAGAGTGTGTGGGAGTGATGCTCTTGAGTGGATGCACCGGATGCAGGAAGGATTGAATAAATGACCCTCTAGGTGGTCTTTCTCACCACCAGGATACACTCATCCTTGTCTTGTTGTACCGCTTCCAGCAATAAAGAGATCATACTGTTGTGTTATTGTTATTTTGTTTGGATCCAGGGAGTTGAGATCATCCGGGGCTGCCGTGGCCTAAACCTTGTTGGATGTGACCTAGTGGAAGTGTCCCCACCTTATGACACTACAGGTAATAGGCACATTGTTTCCTACCAATTTAGATAGGATTTTTTTTTAAATAACTGTTATTTATATAATTTCTTTTTTTCTCAACAGGAAACACAGCACTGACTGGTGCCAACCTGCTTTTTGAGATGATGTGCGTCCTCCCAAAAACTAAACACTACTAATATGTAGAGGCTGCATAGAAGATGCACATTGTTGACGTTGAAAACAAAAATACCTGAAGACCAAATAATCAGCCTGCTGAATAAACTGCATGAGCAGAGGGAACGATTACAATTTCATGTTTTCATTTACAAACATAAAGCATTTTATTACAACAAGAGGATATATGCACTATCAGAGACCCACTGAAACAGCAGACGTTTTTTCTTTTACAGTAACTTGTAAAATAAATTCTTAATGAAATCCAAAGAAACATCACATCATTATGAAACATGAAGTCATCTTTCAAATTACAGAATCTTTTTCAAAATACAGATCCTATAGATAACACGATTGTGTACAATATTTACATTTCACAGTATTGACAAAAGTATGTTAATGACAATATTACAGTTTATGTAGACAAACTATAAATAAATTAATGAACCAAGCACACAGAGTTCGACTTGAATCTCATTGTTTTGTCTAAAAGATTCAACGAGACGGTAACCGTAGCCATTTGGGAAAACATTCATACATGAAACGGATGGTCTGTTCCATAGAAACAGCCCTCAGTGCTTGTTTGCTACATAAAGCTACTGGCTAAGTGAGGTTGTTAAATGGACCAAGGCTGCTATAGGATTCTTGTTTGTAGTGAATATATATTTTAAACCACAATTCCCATGTAACAAAACATGTATATTCTATATGCTTTTTTTTTTTTTGCACCCATACATGAGGAAGGAAGAACATGAAACCCTTGCAGCCAAGGGTAAAAGGCATTGTCATTACAGCAGTAGGCTATATTGCACAAGCAAGTCAGCATTCAGGGAATGATTAATGAAAATGAGCAGAGACTTTTAAAGGCAAAGAAAGCTAGTCCTAGAGACATGCATCTCTATTCACAGTATTCATCAATCAAGACTCAGGTAGTTACAAGAATATCCTGCCTACATCAGTTTGTTTGAATATAACTAATGGTCATAAAGGCAGAAGACTGCAGGTGGCCACAGTGATTTTGTTTTCTGTTCTACAGGCTGTAGCAGCAGCATTTGCCTGAACAAAATATGAACAACAGTTAAATGAACAGCATGCGGCGAGTGTAATTGAGAAAGGAGGGAATTGTCCCACTGTAGTTGCACTGAAGCCCACAACGTAATATTGGCCCAGCATTAAAGCACATCTGTAACTAACAAATATCTCAAGTGCAAAAACGGCAGCTCTAGCCTAACGTCCACAGAACATGAGGCGAACAGTTCCAGTGTAAAAGCAGACGAATAGTAAATCTTTCCCATCCGGTCCCGTCCTATTTATTGGGTGTGATCTTGTCCAGTCCTGGCCAGGCGGGGATGTAGTGGCGAGGCAAAGTGCCTTCCATCAGCCTTTCCATCCACAGCCCCAGACGGTCCAGTTTGTGGTGGATCTGCAGGGTAGATATGGAGCGGGAACGGTTGCACTTGCGTGGCGGCGGGTGGTCGTCTCGGGAGCTGGATCTTGATCTCCCCCCCGAGGTGCCCCCTTCGTCCTCAGAGGACTTACTGTCCAGGTCTTCCCCGGTGTAAACAGGCTTAAAGAGACAAAGGTATTTTTTGTGGCCATTAAGCGCCAGCACGTAACCGGTGTAATCCATTTTATGGTTGCTGCCGTCGTCCTCGTCTGTGTCGATCCGCATGGCATCCTGGGCGTATTCCAGCAGCGTGTTCATCCACTCGCTGTGCTTGTCAATATTCAGGAAGGAGAAGTGCAGCGTCAGGGTCCTAGGAGACAGAATGAATGTGATCCAGTATCTATGAACATGATAGCCCTGTTTGAATACATGAGTGTCCCTCATTTTCTAAAGTGTTTATTATACAGCGATTGGTCAGCTCACCCTGTGAAGGAGTAGACCTCTTTGGCAAACTTGCTGAGGAGGATGTTCTTGGAGGCGTCTGTGAGGACCAGCACTACGTTCATGTGTCCTGGCCTCAGCTTCACCAGGTTGCTGGTGTAGGTGATATCCGTCAGCTCCGTCACCTCCACAAAATTCTTCTTCGGAGGCCGACTAAGATCCACAGAGCAAACATAAGGAAAAACATTATGTGGCGCTAGCCCCAACATTAGGTCCTGCAGTTGATAAAGCGTTAAGTGTTAAAATTTTAAATGGAGGCTTGCCTTGTGCCAGCATTCCCCGGCGACCCATTTTCTGCTTTTGTTCCATCTTTTGCCTTCGGTTTTGTCTGCTTATCTTCACTTGAGTCACTGAAAGAACAAAAAAAGCAAAGCATTTCTTCAGGGTTTTTTTCCCCAAGGCCATGTGTAGAAGAGTGAAACTAATACCATGTCTTGGTTTCTCTGGCACGTCTTTCTTTCATCATACTTTTTTGTCTTGGACTGACCCAAGAAATAGGAGTTGTGATATTGTTATAGTTGTTGGTTGTCCGACTTGGCAAGTGAAGCACAAAAAAAAAAAAGCATTGTCATGCTTTGTCGCCTCAGTAAATAAACCCACCTGAAGGCCTGGATGACCACGGTTCCAAACAAGATGAACAAGGCAGAGAAGATCAGAGACAGAAGAGGCATCATCTCACGCCTGCAAAAACCATCACAGATGTCTTCATACAACAAGGGACATTACATTCACATCGCACACGTTCTTCCATTACAGGCGGATGAACACGACAATGGTGCCTGCAGATTCCTTGAACTAATTCAGTACAAAGTTGCTGTCTTAGCTAGATTTTCAGTTTCAGGGGCACCTTCATCCCAATCTTCAGTATTTGCTCTTCCATTCTACATGTATTATGCCAGAAGTTACAGAAGAAATATAACCTTATACCTACCAGTTATTATGCAGAATATCATCAATGACTTCAGAGAGGTAGTCATAAGATGCATAGATCCATCGGATTACAAACATCTGTAAAGGAAGAATATTACATTATCTTAGATACATTACAGTATCTTGTCCAATCAGAATTGGTCATATGATATTTAACAGAAACAATACTCTGAGACTGTAATTCAGTCTTACATTCTTAAAGATCTGCATTTTTTTCTCAGGGAACACCCGCACAAAATATATGGTTAAGCTAACATAACATTTCCTGGGTCAGATATTTTATGCAACCAAAACATACGGAGGCAAACTCATTGTTGAGCTCAGGCAGCGTTGCGTCATAGCTGAGTATGGAGGGGTCCTTCTGGAGCCGCTCCAACTCCTCCAGAAGACGCCGCTTGTCCTCCTCGCTGCCGTTCCATGCCGCCACTGGCTTGTAGAAGACCTTCCCTGCAGCATTGCGCCTCTCCAGGATCACAACCTGAGCACAGACAGACAGCCAAACACCCACACACACACACCAGAACACCGTAACTGATAGTGCAACTGGAGCTAACACAGCTCTATGGTGACATTTATTCCGAAGGTGTACATGTGCTCCTAAACTGAAAAATGCAGGAGCATAGGAAGGAAATGTCAAAACACAATCTGTGAAAATAATGGTAAATGACCATTGCTGCTTTGCTAATTTGATATAGCATGATACTAAAATGGTAGTATCACAGAATATTGCATAGACTTGGTGCAAGTAAAAAAAAAATTTTTTAAAAAGGACCAGAAGTGTAACACTCAGCTGATTAAAGTGTTTTCTTTCAGTTTTTCTTATTGTTTTTGGACTTTGCGCTGTGGCTTTTTGTAAAAAATGTGCTAATTTTGGTTAGATTTATATATATATACGTATAGATACATATATTATGCCTACAGCCTTAGCTGTAATATAATATATAATAATCTAAAGCCCTGCCAACTTTCCAGTCCCAGTAAATGTATGTCAGTGATAGTGGTATCTGTAGTGTGATAGCTATGTGTGTACCTGTGGTGGTGATGGCATGCTGTCCTTGTTCTGCATCAGGACATCACACATTGGTTGCTGTAGCCTCTGGTAGACATAGGCAAATCTCACCACTTCCTTGGTGTTGGTGGAGGCAAATGAGAGAAAAGCCTGGTTCCCAAAAGAAAAGGTCTCTTCGTCACCTGTGATCAGCAGGACACAGTATCTGAAGGGAGGATATGCATTACAGCCAGTTAGTAAATACTCACTATAGAACCGCAAGACCTAAATCAGACAAAAGAGCTCAAATTTAATGTGAATAAATAACAAAATGCCATTAATTCTGTAAATCTTTATATTTTGATATCTCCTGACTGATCAGGTGTGTATAGATGTAGAGAATAAAAAGATCTCTTACTTCCTGCGTCGATGGAACTGTTTGACGGGACAGAGCTCATCAAAGAGCTTCTGATTGACCAGTCGTGGAACGAGAAGGAATTTGTTGTTCGACATGAACTCATCAATAATCTGCTTTTTCATTCCTTTGGCCTGCAGAGAACAACAGAACACCTCACCTGAGAGAAAAACATCCCCACCACTGACGGCGTGGTGACTGAAACATATTGAATTTAAAAAAAACACACACACACGAATGCAACAAATGCAACTAGTCCAGTGTCCAGATGCCATTTAATAATTAAACCAAACCAGTGGAAAGGAAAAAGGATCCACTTTCTGTCCTAGAGTTGTCTAATGCTAGGAAGTACCTGTATAATGTCAGCTGGCTTCTCTATGCTCTCTTTGAAGACCAGCATGGTGGGGGCGTATGTGTTAATGTTGAACTGTTTCAGCAGATTGGTGGTCTCTGAAAGGCCCTGGTCCACATAGCCAAACTGCAAGTAGTCTTTATAGGCAAACGCTGTCAGCTATGGAGAGGAAGAGATCATAAAAAATGAATATGTGTGTTAGTAATGCAATGCTGACCCTCTGTGGAAACTAAGGCACATTCCAGAAAAAGCTACAATGCAAAAAGCCTACCTTGTACAGTAGAGGAACTACAGGCACCTGGTCGAACAGAAGCACGTGTGGCTTGTTGAGCTCATGCCAGCTGTTCAAGAACTGCAGGTCGTTCCTGTCTGTGACCTGACATATTCAAAATATATTACATTACATTGCGTGTTACATATATCGCATTACCAATACAAATACATTCCCAATAAACCATGAACATATCATATCAACATTACAAACCCATTAACCTACATTATTACATTTCACATACAAAGCTTTGTGGTGTTCAATGTCCAGTTATGTTCTCGTCTTCCTTTCTGTAAAGCACTTCATAGTTCTGTTTTGAAAGTGCTCTATAAGCAAAGTTTTTAGCATTGTTATTGTGAAAACAAGATACTTACCTTCTCAACCAGTCTCTGAGGAAGAAGGTCCTCAACAAACTGCCTCAGGTGCTCCTTTGCCACAGCATAATGGAAAAACGTCACTTTGCCATTGATGACTCCAAGTATTGACGGGGTACGATGAGCACCAAGGTGATTGGCTAGCCGTCTCTCATAGCCAACATCCACCACACCGATCCCCACACCTGCAAAGATAAGACACGCACGCACAAATCAACCTTTAATCACATCCTCTTTATGAAGACCTGTTGATAGGTTAGGATGATTTGTACGTCACTGTTTCATTCCATACCTAGTGTCTCCATCTCCTGCACCACGTCCTTCCAGACTGGCTCGATGTGGATGCAGCTGAAGCACCAGTCAGAAGTGATCTTGATCAGGTATGGTCTCTTGTAGCTGTCAGGCACCACGTCGTTGACATACTGGTTAAAGTGCAGCGTGTACTTGCTGTCAGCAAAGTCTCTGTTGTTCTTGTTATTGAAAGGAAAGTTGAAGAAGGACTCGTCAAAGTAAAAGTTGTCGTGGCGATGACCGTAGTGGCCACTGCTGTACGGCTGGGTGTCATCAGTCTGTCCGTATCGGTCATAATTGGCACGTTTCTCCTCATTGGATAAGATCTACAGGTTGGGTAGAACACATATTGATATGAACACACATCTATAGCCTGGCTAACACAGACCACATGATACTAACCATCACACATCAGTTGCACTATATGCCAATACACTGTTCCAGTGTAATGTTTGAAAAATTAAAGGAAACATCTAACCTCATAAGATTTGGTAATCTTGATGAACATGTCCTCTGCATCTGGGTTTTTGTTTTTGTCTGGATGCCTTGAGAAGAAGATGAAGGTCATTAGTTCATTCACTGTCCTCTTTATTGAAGGGATTTCCATTAACTACTAGCCATTACGTTATCAGCTTAACAGGAACAAAGTTTACCATAAACAGGACTTCAGAATTTCAGATAAAAATACTGACCATTCTTTTGCAAGGCGCTTGTAGACCTTCTTGATCTCAGCTTGGCTTGCACCCCTGGTCACTCCTAGGATTTTGTATGGGTCTGCCTCGGGCCCAGCATAGGTTGATCCTGCCAGGAGCATTGAGAGGACCACCACTGCAGCCAATGGCAGAGGCATCCTTGATCCTGCCATAATAGCTACCTTAAGGTAGACATATAGGGTCAGTCTCAAGTTACTGTGGGCTAAACCAGACGATGAGCAGCCCTGCAATAGTGATGGAAATTGTATCTAGGTAGGTTTTTGACGATCTAAAACCAACCTGACCACCATAACCTCTGATGCAATTTTTAAGTCAGGTCCATGATGACGACGATGACATGAAATATGCGGGGTAAATATGATGAAAAATGGCAAATTAGCAAGCTAGCAGCTACTGAACATAATGTTAGCTGACAGTTAATTCAGCAACGAAACAACAACATCATGATATTGCTAACATGTCACGACTCCAGAAGGGTCGTGAGATTATTTTTCAGCCCCCTCGAGAAAAAAAAACCGTAAATGGATTTTTTTTTTCATTAGTTGCCTTGCTACCTAGCTAGCTTTCTCGAGGCCACAGTTATGAATTTACAACCAGTCACCTCATGCAGATGCGTTCAACCGATTCTATGCCACATATTGGATTATGTGGCTCCTCAGCTTGTTGTCTGTCACAATTGATAGGAAAAGACGGCGGGTTGCACAGGGTGTGCTTAACAGCATCCTACAGCTCCTCCAGGGTAGCTGGCAACCTGCTGCGGAGATGGAGTGGGGGGGGGG
>CABFOQ010011676.1:30828-73397 GCA_900660455.1 Gephyroberyx darwinii | reverse complement strand
GTGTTTGCGGACGCTTATGCCTCCTAGGTGTGTTGGGTTTGTTGTTCATTGCGCCGCCATTTCACTGTGGGTGTAATGTTGTACGTTCCCCGCGTGCAAGCGGCGCGCCGAAATAAATACATCAAACACACCCCGTCAAACAAGTCCCTGCGCTTTCCCAGCCGACCAGTCAGAACAAGCAGTGATGTAAACAAGGAAATGGCTCGTGCAACCGAACACAGAAACGAGATTTGAAAAGGAAAGTACAAACATTTCGCCAGAAATAAGGTATCCTATCACTTAACTCTAACGAATCGAATTGATTACGCGTGTTTTAGCATACTGGCTTTGTTTTGTTGTTTTTAGCTGTGAAGACTGGGAGCAGTGCCTCTTTGTTGTTCTCTCTCATTCAAGTTGTTGTTTCAGATCTTCATTTCTAGAATGGAGGCGAGACACAAACAGATTCTGAGGCGCAACAGGGTCAATCTTGTGAGAGACCTGGACCCATCAAATCTCTATGATGGACTTCTTGAAAAAGGAGTTTTCACCCAAGACATGATTGATGAAATAAAGGTAGATATTTGAAAGCTGTGTAGCTCAGTAGGTGGACTGTGGCACTGATGGCCAGGGTTTGATTCTCTCTCAGATAGTACTGCTGTACTGTGTGATAGTTACCATATTTCTGAGCAACACTTGATCACTTGATGAGCTTAGTCTTGTCGTAGGTCCTAACTTACCATCTGTTTCAGCTGTTACATACCTGTCACTGTGTCCCCTCTCAGATCTCTGGGACCAGACGCGACCAGGCCAGGCAGTTACTCCAGGACATAGAGACCCGTGGGAGTCGGGCCTTCTCATTATTTCTGGAGTGCCTTCGGGACACAGATCAGCAGAATCTGGCAGAGCTCCTCCAGGACGGAGCACCACCAATCCAGCCTCGGCCTCCGTCACACGTCATTCATGTGGTTCGCCCTGTGGTCCAGCCTCTTCCAGTTTGTGAGCGTGTGGCACTATGATATATTAATGAAAATTAATGGGCTACTATTAATTACTTTTAGGCTTTTAATCGCTTTTGCAAAGGCAACCTGGGAAAAACAGCAGAAGCACATTCAGATACAGACAAAATGACAATAACACATTTTATAATAACCAAAAAAACACCAAGAGTGAAAAAGAAAGGTGAAAATATGGAAAATATGAAGTTCTAAGGCAGTGTTCAAGAAAAATAAAAAATGCCTTTATTTCATGGCAGGTTCAAAAGAACATTTTATGGCTTTTTAATTTTTTGCTTGAAGAGTGCCTTAGTACTCTTTTTTTCATTCAAGCAACCCTGCTTGTATTGATATGTCGCTCAAACGTGTGTTGTTTGTTTCTTCAACAGCCCCTCCAATGGATGTTGACAAGCATGGCAAAGACGTTGCCCCTGTCTATCCAAAACAGAGGCCCAATACCACTCCCAGTCCATGTAAGATATGTGATTGACTAAAGTTTTGGTAGCAATCCTATACATGTCTTGAGTATTTAACATGAAATGATATATTTAACACAGCACCTGAGAGGGAGCACACAAGACCAAGGCCACCAGTGAGAAAAAGACGAGACAGTATTCAGGTAAACACCGCAACCTTACCACCACTTCCTGTAGCAATGAGGTGTTAGCTCTAGATTTAGACATGTTCACACAAAGTTATGTTTCGATTCTCATTTGTCCACCTCACATTGTGTATTTCATCACATCTCTTTCTGTCTGTGTTAAATTCAGAGCTATAAAATGGATTCCAGCCCATGCGGACACTGCCTCATCATAAACAATGTGGAGTTTGAACCCCAGAGTGAGCTGAGCAATCGCACAGGGTCCAACATAGACTGTGACAAGCTGGAGAGAAGATTCAAGTCACTCAACTTTATTGTTGAAGTTAAGACGAACCTGAAATATAAAGTGAGCATTTTCTTCTGCTTCTTCACACCGAAGCCTGTTAATAACTAGTTAATACACTATTAATGACTAGTTGATATAATGTATAGCTAAAGCTTTGATCTCAGGGTTGTAAAACTAGCCATTATCCTGACATTTCAGCAAATCAGACATGAGCTGGCAGCTTTATCCAAGAAGGACCATTCCCAATATGACTGCTGTCTGGTTATCATGCTGTCCCATGGGACTGAGGTAAGATGTGCTGCATTTTCCTCAGCAAATCGATAATAAATAATTTATAATAAATACAGCAATACACAAAAGTCACCTAGCCGTTTTCCCACTGTCTAAATAAAGAGTAGAGATAATAGAGTTGAATGGACTGGCTTGAGACAGGAAAAGCCCACATGGTAGATGTTCGTGGGATCCAAATAGAAAGTCCAAAGATTCAAATCCAGACCTTATGTTTGCTCACATGCATGTTTGTAGGTGAGCCACAACCGCTTCCCCGGGGCGGTGCATGGTGTGGACGGACCCGCTGTGCCAGTTCAGCTCATCACAAACTACCTCAATGGCCAGCACTGTCCATCCTTACAGGGCAAACCCAAACTTTTCGTCATCCAGGCCTGTGGAGGAGGTAACTAACATATAAATGCACAATATAGGGTATTATTGTGTTATATAACAATATAACACAATATAAATGCATGTAAAGTAATGTAGTATGGAACAGCTGATGTGTAGTCCTACCTGCCACATGTAGGGGTTACAAATGCACTGCGTTGGAGCGGTCTAGTAAGGATTGAATTGTTTTAAACTTTGCTTTGGCTCTTTAGGTGAAAGAGACACAGGCTTCGAGGTGTCCCCCGATGAGGCCGGGCCATCCATTGGTGGAGCCGATGACCAGACAGATGCCATTCCCATGTCATCCAGCAGCGACTCTCTCAGCATGTCTGATGAACCAGATGCCAGAGCCACACTGCCCACACCCAGTGACATTCTGGTGTCCTACTCAACCTTTCCCGGTGTGTTTATATATTGGATCACGAGTGTGTGTGCATTGCATGCATCCGTGTCACAGTCTTCCAGATGCAAGACTGGGCTAAAAATAGACTTGACTTGCTAAGTATGTCTTCCTAATGCCTCTTTGATCATGTGACTACAGGCTACGTGTCCTGGAGAGACACCCAGTCGGGCTCCTGGTATGTGGAGACACTGGACCGTATCCTTGAGGAAAGTGCTGCTACTGATGACTTGGTCACAATGTTGATGATGGTGAGGTTCTTTGCTAGAGTCACCTTTTCTCTAAAAGCTAGTGAATTGGGCAAATGTCTGATGCCAGTATTTTTACATTTTACTCTTTCTCTAGGAATTAGACAGAGCCCCTTGACCATTTAGTGGTCTCTAATTCACACATACCCTTTAGTTGCTGTACCTAATTTACGATCGTGCTTGTTTCCAGGTTAACAACGAAGTCTCCCAAAACTCTGCCAAAGGCCTCTACAAGCAGATGCCTGGTTCCTTCAACTTTCTCCGCAAGCTTCTCTACTTTCAAACCCAGCCGCAGAGACAAAGTCCAGCTTGACAATGTTGAGTTTCACTTTCAGGGAGTGTTAAGTCTATTTCAGTGCAGCCGGGGCGTGATTGCAATTTCTTCAGACAATGTCTAAGTAGATTTGGAAGCTGTATCAATGTTTTTTACTGAATAGGGCTGTGTTTTTACTGAACATCTTGCATTTTTATTGTTTGTCTTGTGCTTGTGTTTTTTTCTACATATTGCAACTTTTCAAAATGAACATGTCACGGTGAGGGGTTTTATCAAATTTTGGGGAAAAATATTTACCTACTGTGAAATTAACGAATATGAGCTGTCAATGTACAAGAGGAGACAATCAGTGTAATGTCCAAACTGTGCTCTGCAAAGCTGTTTTTTGAAAAGACATACCTTTGTAAACTTTGCAAATATTTCTTGTTTGTTTACTGAGTATGATTTTGAGAGCGACGTGGTGGCAAGGACAAGGTGAAATTAAAGTAAGAGAGAGACATTTTCCAGTGACTAGATTTGATTCACATATGAGAGGAAAATGAAAGTAAAGAAAAACCCCATCTGTGTCCTCCCATCTGTTCCAGTATGTGTGTCTATCTCTCAGGGACGTTGACCCCACTGAGAGTGGAAGCATCTCATATTCTTTGGTTGATATTTTGCCTATTGTCACAGCTGTTTTCTACAGCTGCATAGCCCGGTTCCAATTGGCAACACACACCGTGATACAGTTAATATCAGAGCTGGCTAATGCTGGGATGAGTCATCTAATGTCTTCACCTCTAAACCTCATGTGAATCTAATGATGACTACAGAATGTTAGCGCAGCAACTCTGGGAGTCAAACATTATTTGGCTTGTGGTTGTAGACTGCTCCCAAGCCTACTGGTGAGGACATAACCATTATGTTCTGAAGGGCTGTCCCTGCTAGTCAAGCGTGTCTCCCAGTAGCATCGTAAATCTTTTGAATTGGTTCCAATAGCCTAATCTTAACTTCTGAATTCAACTGTGTGCTTTTACAGTGTATTCAACTTCCCCACCCCTACATAAATCTCAACCCACTTGCAGTGTTGCTACATGAGCCTCTCTGAAAGCCTGGGCAAAGTTCCTGCGTTCATAATTTAGACCATATTATGTATTGCTTCTATTGTGTCTTAACGTTTACATCAAATCTGCCGGCATTATATACATCGCTGCAAGAATACCAGTGAACACAGTTATGTGAGACTAATGACAAATGCAAGTCAGTCAGACTACAGTAGAAATGTGGTGTGCTGTGACCAATAGATGGTGGGTGTGAGTCACGGAAGATCTGGCTTTCGTTGCTACGTAGGAGTCAAGGATAACCAAGCACTCTAAACAGTTTGAGGGATGCACTGGATATGGGTCCTGTAATGATAGGTTGAGAGGCTGCGCTCAACAGTTTTTACTAAACACATTTGACACAATTTTTCCAGTACTCCTCTGCTGACAGGAGGCAAGGGAGGAGTCCCTTAATCACACCATTGTGGTCTATGAGATGCTTCCAGTATGCGAGCACAGTCCGAGACCAGCCAGTCACATGAAGAATCACTCGATTGATTCTTGAATCCAAGAAAAGCCTCATAGCAGGAACAAATGCCTCATAGCAGGAACAAATGCCTATACTTTTGGTGACTCCGATTTTGTAATGCAGTGATGTTTAAGTGAGGTGCTCCTGAATTTTCTTACCCCTGAAAAAGCTCAAGAAGTCAAATGAATCAAGATTGCAAAGTAATTCCTTTGCAAGTGTTACATGCATGCCTTATGCCTTATAAGCCTATTCTGTTTATCTCCCTCTTTGCCTCTTTTGGTGAGCAAATGAGAGCAACTCCGCTCCTCTAGTCAGGGTTCAGCTTTTAATTGGCAACAGCTGCTCTCTGAAATCTCTGAGGGATGTGCTCTCTGCACCAATTACATGAATGGACACAAACATACAGTACCTCCACTGTGTGACACAGCTACTGCCTTCAGTCCTGACAGAAATAGTGCAGCCTATATTAAGTACTCTCTCTAATGGAGCAACAACACAGGACAGTGATTTTTTTTTCTGCTATTTGTCCTTGATATTTTAGTTGGTGCTGTGTATCTATTGCACACAGTAGTAGTAATAGTGTTAGGTGTAATGCAACTTCTAACTCCAGTAGAGGGCACTTCAGGCTCAGGGTTCAGCAAGTACATCTATTTGAATTACATGCAACAGCATGTCAATTGTATATTTTCTACTAATACTGAGGAATCTAAGTATAAGCTCTATAAGCTAATTCCAGTGTCATTTATTGAGTAAAACTTTATTGTTTGAGGAAACTAAGTTTCAAGAATGTCATTAAGTATTTTGGAAAATGTGCTTTGAGGGCATGAATAGTAGACCAGGCTATGGGCCAGGTAGGATTCAAATAAAAGGAACAAGTCTCTCAGGGTTAGTGCTTGTCTTAGTCATCTGCCCTTTTACTTGCTCATATTCAAGATTCAACTTTATTAATACTGTCAAGAGTATTTTTCAACTCACTGTGTGGTTTACGAAAAACAAGTAGAGTAATCCTATAATACATTGTATAACGATACTATACAAATATCACAACAAAGTCCCCACAGGAACTTTTATTATAGGGATATTATAGAAATATTATAGGAGAATGGCTCCCAAAGTGGGGTCGTTAAGGGGGTCCCCAACAAAATGAGGTGTAGCCCACTTTAATTTCAGTATGTTTTCACTCACTTACACAGTGAGAGAATTATTTTCATCATAGGTTTCACACTCCCCACTGCCACTTCCTCACCTACAGTACAGACACTAACATATAACTCTGTACCAGGTCATAGGCAACAACAAACATCTTCTAAAGTATAATAAAGTCACTCTAAACACCCCATGGAGTACCACGGAGAAACTTTAAGTCCCTATAGGAATATTATGGGAATTTTAAAGTGTTTTTCCCCCCCAACACAACAGGGCAGTGTGGTCGTGTACAGGCTGACTTGGGTGTAGGTGGCGTCTCCCCACATTGGGATTAGCTGTCTTTTCTTTCAGCACTCCCTGAATTCCATTCCGCCTTTTACTCGGGGCAGCGCTCTCCTATACCCCAGCATAGGACTTCCCAGTGACTTGCAAGACTGCATTACAACAAGTCCAAGTTTCGGAGTGCAAAAAAAAAGAGCAAGAGCAAGAGTGGAGTTTACTGAGGCGATATTTCCATTCCCCCAAAAAACAAGCGCCGAAGGATCATTTACCTGTTGATGAAGTCCCGCCGGGTGTGGGACGCAGAGGAGCAACTGGGTTTCTTTATAGAGAAGAGAAATCTGAAAAAGGTGCAGACAACACACCGCTCCAGTGGCCAGGAGGAGTGAAGGACCTTGGTTTTTCCTTTTTTCCCCAGCATTTGCAGCCTGTGCTGGGTTGGTGGAAAATGGGCACTCGGATCCGTTCGATCTATGGACTTATCCTCTCTTTGGTACTCACATGCCACCTGGTTACTGTAAGTCAACTATTTCATACAACTATTAAACTTTTACTTCACTCATTCTTTGCACTTTAAACATTCCTGTGAGAATTTCATGTTTCGTGCACTCACGGAATGGACTTTTAAAACCATTTCTACCCCCCAAGGTCAACTAAAAGTTACAAATCGGCGCCTTTATGTCCTATTAAAGGCAAAACGCAAGTGATGATGTTGCTATTTCTGTTCTGTAAATAATGTGGTCTGGTGGTGCAGGGCTCTTCACATGCAAGTGGGCTGTATAACAGATTCCAATCCACACAGTCATATCAGCCTGTATTATAAAGATGCTTTTTAAAGTAATCTCGCAAAGTGGAACCTGGAGTTGAGTGAAGCTGGTCTAATTCTGTCCATAGAAACAAGCTATTCATAGTCTCACTGGAGACTAAAGCCCTAAACTTTCTCAAACTTAGTCAGGCTACACCTTGCAGTTCCAGTCCATTAGTTATAGCATGTATATAAGGCTGACTTTATCCAGGGAAATTAAGAAACACTTTAGTGACTATGTTTAAAACGTTTATGAAAATGTAAATTTATTTATTTATTTATCTTTATCTTAACATATTTATCTTATCTGCTTACTACAGAATACGTGCTTAATTGGATAATACTCCAATGTTTAAAATATTTCAACGGCTTATTTGCAAAAAAAATATGGGTTTTAGGTTATAAAAAAGTTGAATGCAGCTACAACATGCAAAAAAAGTTGAATCTATGTGTTCACTGCCATGCTGCTCCATCCAGAATTCATTCATGGTGGGAGACTGAGCAGTTCTGAGGGACTAAGAGCTTCTGACTTGATTCATTGAGCTTCCACCATCATTTTGTATACTAACCATGCACTGTTTAGTTAAAAAATGAATTGTATTTCATCCTGAACTAGCATGTTATCTTTACACTGCTATATCTGCGATATGAATCATATAGAAGACCACCGGTCTGGTGCTGAGAATAGACAGTCATGCCTCCACCCTCCCGAGATCACGTCTGGTCTCTCACCTTTCTGCCCTCCAATATACAAAGCTGTCATGGTTGAGATATCTGCGACCCCTCTGTTATGATTTGAAGCCTTTTGAAAGATGGGGCATTCTTACCGAGGACAGCAGACATAAATCTTTCACCTGTTGGAGACCAAGTGTATGAGCCATGATATGCCGAAGTTAGAAAAGGTACAGTGTTAATCTTGCTGAAGAAACACAGGGCCTTTTATGAAGCAGGATAACTTAAATCGCTAAAGTCAATAAATGTACTGGAATTTGTGGCGACACTGGTGCAGACTTTCACCGCCCATAGCATAAGCCAGAATGGGGACAGCAGGCTGTGCATATCACTCTATGTGCATTCAGCATCCAATACAGTGGCATGCCATCGAGTCTCCTATCCTGTAGTCGACAGGATTTATCAGTTTGCTTCAGTTCAGCAAGCTGAGGCATGAGGTATACTACCTGGATCTTCAAAGTCCACAAAAGCTAATGCATGTACTCTCAATATCACGGAGCCGTGAATGCTATCAAATCCCAAGAGGGCTGTCATCTGTTGTTTGCTGACACTGTCTAAGGTAATAGGAGACAGCGTCTGTTTTTTTTTCACCACAGCCTTGGTGACTGCTAAGTATAACAATGCCAACGTAATTGAATTATCTGGAACCAGGAGCATCTGTTTCTTGCGTTATGAGTTTGAACTACGACAGCCCGCGGCTGGTCTGACTGTCCCTTTGATTCAATTAAGTACATGCACCGGTGTTACTATGAGCCCTTCTTTCACTGCTGCAATGTCAGGGTCATGCACATCAGCTCAAACAATCAAAGTCAATGAAAACTCTTGATGGGTAACAGCTCTCCATCCCAGATGAGTACCCACACCCTGCTGTGAACCGCCAGTAGTACCAGTGTGAGAAATGATTCATGCCAAGCTTTTCTATACAGATTAATATTCCACGATGAACACTATGCGGTTTAGTAAAATGAATGAATGAAAAATTCATTGTAGATACGAAACACATAGCACCGACGCATTAAAAAGTCTCCATTTCATATGAACTGTATGTGAGCTAACATTCTTAAGCTATGACGATGTGGCAAGCAGATATCATATGTTTAATTCAGGGTACCATTAGAGCACTAATGCTTTCCTTCTGATAAGGCCGTTAGTCTTGCTCTTTGCTTGTGGTCCTCTTGATCATATGAAAAGAGAATGAGGCCACTTTGTTTTCTGGTGTATGACATCAGAACCGTGAGCGCTACTGCTGACAATTTTGGCTCGGAGATCTCTCCCAGTATAGACCGCCACAAGTGTCCCCTGACTTCATTGGGGGAAGGGCGGCCTGGATTCCTCTGACTATATACTCTACAGGCTGCGTGCCATTGTCATAAAGCATTTTCTTTTCTATCCCGCGTGTAACTCAACCCCCTTTATCCCCTGCTAAATATTATGTAACAACAGTTTGATCTGGTGATTTAGTCCAGGCCGGGTCATGTTGTGTTGAGTAAGCAGGGAGGTCAGTCCCTCTGTGCTGTGCTTTGCCATTTGAGACCTGGCTACCTGGTGTTTAATTCCCATTCAGAGTCAATGAGGACTCTAAGGGGGTCTGAAGCACAGCAGTGCAAACACCAACTCCATTCCACAGTTTGAACAGCGGGGAAGGTCTGCCTCCTCCAGACCCGTTGAGATAATTGGTAGAAGACTGGGCTCGGTAAACATTGCATTGTTGAGTTATTGCCCCAGGAGAGAGGCCATCTTGGCTGATGGGACAATGCTGCACTGAAGTGGCTTGCCCCTCCTCAAGCACATTGGCACATATGGACTGCAGGCCGGCAGGCTGGCATTTGTTGACTCTGCAGTGAGGTGTGACTGGGGTCAGAGAGGTGAGGACTCTGAACCTGACTCTGCCTCACAGTTTCAGCAGGACCTCCTCATGATTTATTCACAGCCAAGACTACCCCCCTACTACACTTGCTAAACCTACGGCTTTTCATTCATGGGACTTTTCATATGCAATAGAACAAGTCTGCCGTTCTTTTTTGAGTCTTATTACCCTTTGAGTTTACAAATTACGGGTTTTTACAAGTCGTTCCTCTATTCAATAAAAGTGCAGTACCCCATTAAAAGCTGTGATGTGCTAAATCAAAAGGTGGTTAAACTACGAACTCCATTTCTTGATCACCGTAAGACAAACAACCACCAATATAAAAATAAGTTTTCAGAATAGAATCAATTTAGATGTTTTTTCTTGAAAAGACCGTATTTTCATGTAATTGTACGATACGGTGTACTGTAATGCCTATTAGAAATTTATATTGCAGATCAGATTAAAATAAAAAATGTGTAAAATGTAATAATAAATAATAAAAATGTGACTAAGCTGAGTTGAGGTGAGTTTATCCTCCACTACGTCCATGCCCAAAGTGTTTTCTTTTACCGCTGTCATCTTTACGAACTCCCCCAAAAATGTCTTCTCACAATATAGTGTGTTCTGCGGTTGCGGGATCGTTCAGCTTTCATGTACGTTGCGTCCGTGTCAGGCAGAGGAGCCGACTCCAAACACAGCTGCACCTCAGCTGGTACAGCAGCAGCACTGTGCATGTGCTGACATGAGCACAGATACTCTCAGTACCGCCTGTTGCAACTAAAGACCCACTCACTTCCACCCCTTCATACACATCCACCTATTCCCTTTTCCGAAGCACACGTCTCTGGGTGGCTTTTCTTTCTTTTTCATCAGATCTATCTATTTGCGTGTCTTCCTATGATGTTATGGATTTAAAGCTTAAAATTGCCCCCGTTCCAGGTTATGCTACATTCTGTCATTTCATCTTTAAAGCGAAGAATATTTTCATTTTTAGTGTACATACCTCTATAGGACGTCATGAACATGGGCCATTCTGGTGACCCAAATTCAGCAGCACTGCTTTACTTTCGCATACACCTAGTCTAAAAATCATACGTTTAACACATCTGCAAACAAGGGAAAAAAACATCCTTCAAAACAGACGACCTAAATGACCATGAGCAAGATACCAAATTCTTACTAGATCCAGCAAATTGAAAATGTCCCCGCAGTGATCTATAAAGTAGCACATTAAGAAGTAATCTTGCAAAGTGTGCAATTATCGATATTGAGAACTTGGACAGCAGTTCCTCAGGGCAACAAAGATTGGAGGATGAAGTTTATGCTATTCACTGTAAGACTGTAGACATGCAATCAAAACATATGTGCAGCAAACATAGGTGTTTATGCACTTAATGGAAGGTGTAAAAGGTGAAATTGAGTAATGTAAATGTAAATGCCCTTTGGCAAGTTCTGCTTGAGTGAAACATACCAATATATTACAACTCATTCCTGCTTTATGGAGCTCCAGGTGCCATAAAGCCAACTGAGTTCATGGTGAGGTCACCAGATGACTTGAGGACACAATGCACTGTCCAGACCAATAAAAAAGGTAAAAGTGGCAAATTTTTTTTTTTTTTTTAAGTACTTGAAGAGAAGAAAGTCTTAAATTTGATGTACTATAATGTCAATGGTCATTCTGCTCCTGTGAGAAATGGCGAGCTTTAAATCTTGAACATGATTAAAAGAACAAAAGACTGCAGCAGGCTAGGACAGACCCTGACTGGTTTCCCCCATCTTAAACAGTCTTCTCCAATCTTTCCACATTGTGTGACTGTGTTTTTCTCAGGCTGTACCCCAGCTTGCACTTATTAGAGATTCATTGAAATGCTAAGTTAACTGTATTGCACCGCCCCTTTAAAGGGACTATATAGTTGTCCATGCCTTCTTGAATCTCCCATTGTCTTTTCTAGTGGCATTGATGTGAAGTCACTTGGGCATATTGCTCAAGGGAGCTGCTGCATTGTCTTCTATGGGCTCTCCCTACTTATACAGCTACTCTGATGGGGGTTGCTGCCCTCTTTCACCAAAGGCTTTTTTTGTGTGTTACAAACAGAATAGATTTTTTTCCCCCGGAGCACTTAAGTTTTTAAAAGGAATACTATTCTTCTTTTTCCCTCCTGTTTTTAACACCAGGTTTGACCCAGCCGTCCCGTGAAGTGTTTATAACAAATCCCACTCATTGTGTCTTATCGGAGCTGATGATTGCAACCCCCCCTAAACACAGACAGGGCCTTGCCTTCACTTCCTTTTAATGTAAGACAAGTCTCTACCTGCGAAACAGAGAGGCTCCCTTTCTTGGAAGACTTTTTTTGTAACCTTAAGACGATGCAGATTCTCTTAAGCTGTTGTTAAACCCTTAATGTTCACAGAGGGAGGCAGGGAAATGGAGTTTTGTAGTCTTTAGGATATAATGACCCAGTGCAAAAGAAAGGTAATAAAGATAAAAACACTTCTGATCCTTTTTTTCATCCCACAGAATTCCTTAATGGAATATGTCATTATGTATCATCAATATGTACCATTTCCACGTATTTTGGCATCAGCCAAGGAATAGGCGTCACAAAGCAAGCTGTGACCGAGTATAGCTGCCCCAATGGACACAGAATACTGTACAGAAACTATTACTGCAACATGGCTGGCATCCTTCAAAGCCGCTGATAAAATATGTGTCTGATTGCCTCTGGGTTGCCCTCCTTATGGAAGTGTTCAGCTCTCATGTCAGCACACCACGGGCCTTCCCTCTGCCCCTCTCTCGGGCTGCAGAGGCCCTCTGGAGAGGCAGGAGATAAACCCCTGTGAGGAGCAGCACCGGTCTGGTCTGTGTTAACATGTCAGCAGCTGTCCCATGAGACATAACAACTCATTCTCTCTGTTGTATACACACACACACTCACACACACACACATGCACCTTCGTCTTGATGGAAATTCTCTTCTCTGTCTCTCTTTTGCTCTCACCCCCCACCCCCCTCCCACCATCACACTCTCTCTGTTAGCTTTTACTGGTGGTGAAATCCTTACACATTATATCTGAGTTGCAGCCGTTATTTACATCTCAGTTGTCGCCTCTTTAGACCATCCAAGCTCATTTCCCCCCCCGGTGTAACCTCCAGTCTCTGAATGAAGCATATCCTGAGTAACAAGGGAGGAAATCTGGCCATGTGATTTGTTTCATTATGAGATATCTTTAGAGCTGCAAGCAAATGGGTTTCTGGTGGTCCATTGTTTTGGTGCAGTGGGTTGTGATGGTTTAAAACTTTTGGCCCTTGCTGAATCATCATCCTGTTGGGGAAATGAAACCTGGAATTATCTGCAGGACAAGAGGAGCCCACTTCCCTTGGAGCAAAGTTTATTCAGGCTTTCCTGTGTGCAATTCAGGGCATGTCCTGTTCTATACATGCCGAAAGAAATAACCCACCGTATTTGTTGCTTTTCCAAACCCCACCCTCCACTTTCTCTTCCTAAAACCTATTTTCTCACCGAAGTATGTTTGGATTAAAAAAATCCCCAAATCTTCATTTATGCCAATTTTCCTTCTAGACGCTTATATCTCACCAACAAGCCTTTAAAAACATCTCCCCTCCACCTTCAGCCACGCCTTCATGTAGAGTAAACATGCAGGGAGGTTTAGTATAGGTTTTCATTTCTTGCAGAGAGCTGTAATTCATTTGGAGTGTCTGTCATGTGGTTACAGCGTTGAGGAGCAAAGCTGCACAGAAGCTTTCACAAGTTTTTGTAACTTGGAAAATAACATGCTGGAACTAGAGATTAATAAATTCCCCTGGACCCTGTGGTACACAATTATGCCAAAGCACAAGCCCTTGTTGTTTTTATTTTCCCTCTCCCAGTAAGACTGTGATATTTGAATTTCCATCACAGTCTGTCTCAGCCTGAGAAGACCGGCTTAGTTGGAAATATTTTCCATCCAGGTTTGCTACCTTTGAAGATGCTTGTTCCATGTCACAAGCCAACCTGCCTTGTAATGGAAAACCTCTTCAAACACGCACATTAATTCACATACTGTACTTTTAATGAAAAGCAAATTCCAGATAATCTTATCTGTTCCCTGTATCTGCCTTCCAGGGATTGAGAGCTAGGCCTATACATTGAGTGAAGCAGAGAAATTATATGCATCCTTCAAAGTACATGTGAAGCAACACAGAGATCCAAATGCTGATATATAATAACATGATGCTTTGCTGCTATTGGCGCTTGTTTTTGCACTTTGGTTTCCACTGTTACCTGGCAATAATTGTGCACCACTTTTGCAGAACAACTAGATGTGTGTTGAGGCTGGCATGGTCTTCGGCGTAGGCTGGCTGTACAGAGACATGTGTGGTTGTTGTGGCTGACCCTGTTGAAAGAGCTGGGCGGTGCAGCGGCAAAAGATTAGACAGAGGTGTATGAGGGGCCTGGGGAAAGCTGTGGGAATGAAAATCAAACCATTGATAAGAATGGAATGTGGATCCTGTGTATGGAGTGTTTCACTAGATCAAAATCATCCTCCGTGTACCGTTCTGGCTCTATCCCCATTGTGCCTTCTGAAGATTTTCAAATACACTTCCACATCCATCATGTGCCCAGAGGTTTGACAGTATCTCAGAATAGTCTAACCAGCACCTGGCAGGCTTGCTGAAGCTGGAGGTTGGCGTTGTAACACTGTTGGTAAGGCGAAGGGAATTTCTGTGGTTTCAGACTAAAGTGGCTGTGTATAATTTTCTCTCCACCACCCAAACCATCTGTTGATTCCGTGGAACGAACAGTTATCCAAATACTCTCAGCGTTGAGGCTCCTTTATCTAGTTCTGAATGTTTCTTTTGCATTAAAGATGGCACAAAGGCATATTGGTATTTTGGAAAAACTCACTACCTTAAGTTCTTCGTTAAGTATCTCTAAACCCTTTCATTTTTTAAATTTTTCATTCAGGTTGTCATTTTTTGTTAGCGAACATTATGTAAGTCACATTTTTCAAATAGTGGAAATTAGAATCTGTACCACAACAACCTTCAAATTCACATGTCTGAGTTATGGCCTCTTATCTTGGACAGAATGGTGAATAGTCCATCTTCTTTTACGCCTGATAAGGTTTTCCCCTGTCAGGCGATCACAACACACATCAATGATCATCGTCTTTTTACTTCCAGCAGAGGTTTCACTGAAAGCATGAGTCAGCCTGCATTCTCAGTCGAGGCAAAGGCAGTTTACAGTAATTAGCTGGTGACCACCAACAATGTCCTCACCCCACCACATCACTAAGGACTGACTTATGGGAACACCAGCTGTTGATCATTTGCAGATTCTCTTTTCTGCTGTGGTATTTGATTGCACTGCACTGTGCACATGTTCTTATGACATGGGTATTCATTTCAAATCCGTAATCATGCTAGGTAAATGTTCTGGGTCTGTGTTGAGGATCTTGCCTGCCCTTAATGCTCTTTTCCGTACTCATCAGGGACAGTGAAGGCCTCACTTTTCAGTTCACATTCGCCCAGGCAGCACCTCCAGCCAAGTCAGACAATTATTGCTTTAAAAAGGGTAATTAAATGGTTCTTCACCTGAACTGAGGGCCTGTGTGATTTATGTGGGCTGTGACGGCCTGGAGGAGGCTATTTCAGCTGTGCCAGAACGAAGAGGCCCTGTCCTCCCTGCCAGGCTCCTCCTGCTGGGGCTCTATTATGATCCTGTCATGGGTACAAGGGGTGGAGGCAGGGGCACACCGGGGCTGAGATTTGGCACAAAGATGAGACTGCAGTCAGATTCTCTGGCACAGGCCACCCAATCCTGCCCGTGGGCACATGTCTAACTTCAGTCTGTTGTTTTTACCAGGGGTTCCCTGGTGCAGGGATAATGTAAAGTGAGATTTTGGAGAGATAATAGAAGAATGAGAACAGAGCTGTTTGTTCATGCCTATTTTTTAAAAAGGGCAGGCCAGACAGACAAAGTTTTCATAGTCTGATCAGCCCTGGGTGCTGTGTCTCTGAGGGCTAGTCAGCACTATTCCTCCTGCTCCATCCAGCCCCCTGGTCTGGAAGAGTTTGCTCACATGATTGTGTTAAGGGACATTTAAAAACACAAGCAAAAATCTATTTATGTTATCTGAAAATAATTGCTGTTATTATCGTTATTGCACATAGGCGGAGAGATTACATTTCACTATAAAGAACTGTCACAATCGCGCGGTGACGTAAGATCACTGGTGAAAGCTGAGGTTGAAATTATCCCCCTTCTGTCTTATTTCCCCTGGAAAGGTCATGAACTGGCTTGTGCTGGCTTGTCCATTAGCACAGTGATGAGTCACACATAGAGCAGACTGCAGTTAGTTTCACTGCCTTCTCTCTTGCCTGACTGGCTTGCCCCACTGATTAACCACCGGAGCTCTGTGTATTTTCACACGGACACACAGGGCCTCCATGCCTGTAATTACCTCTTATTATAGTAGGAAATGGATCCCTCACATCTGCTTCCAATGAATGGGCAGGTTAGCCCTCCTGCTTTCTTGTATTCTCGCATAAGTCACTGGCAAACAGATGTCTTTGTAGGTGTGAGCACACCTTCAAATTAAGGCCTGTCTTTGAATTATGAGGACAGGTGAAATTTGTCTGTCAACTGTTGAGAGGAAGACACTCTCAGACTTTGTTTATGGTTGGCAGATCAGGGCCCTCGGGTCTGTTGTGTAGTTGGTACGAAGCCAATCACATCCCCCTAAGTCTCTTTACAACTTGGACGTATGATGTTATTAAAGTGACTTACTTGCTTAGTCATTTTTTGTACCCCTTAAGCCCTCTCAACAAAAGCATTTAGACCAAAAACATTTTTTTTCTAACTTTGACTGTTAGAGAGAGACTGTGTTGTCTACTTTTGGGTGATCTATGATACTGAGTCATTGCTTGGATTGATCATATAACTTCAAGTATGTTGACTGTTGCAAAAATCTATAATTATAGTCTGCAGGCTTCAATTGTGGATAATAATACACCTTCTAATATCATATATTAATGTTATGATATCAATATTGTAACATGTGCCAAACTTGAGGGATAAGGGTTAAACGTCATTGGATGAAGGGTTCCTGTTAAACTGACTCAACCGTTTCAGGTTAACTGCTCTCTTTATTGTCCTGCTCCTGGATAATTGTAATGAGAACATTTTTTACAAAGCACAGGAGCAGAACTGCTAAAGGCTCATTTAAAGAGCCTGGGCTCGCAAAGTCTGCAATGACCAGCGTCAATAAAGGTTTGTGGTTCCAATTACCCGACGGTGGGATTATTGCTCGTTAGTTCAGAAAATTATGGGGTCTTTCCATTTCGGTCACTTTGAGTTAAGTCACTAGTATATATAATGTTGTAAGGTTTAAAGCACACCCCTCTTTGTGTACGTTCAGATCAACTCAAGCTGTTTTCTGTACCGTAGGGAGTTAAAGTATGGGTAAAGTGATAGAGATGTGTTATCAGTTGCTTTTGTTTACAAAAAAATCCAAATTGTTTATAGTTTGTTACAGTTTATATTATAGCGAAAGCTGTTTTTTCATTGAGGTGTTGTTCTGTACAAGGTCTGTTCTGCAGCCAGTTTATTTTGGGACAAACCTGGGAAGGAAGGGTAAGTTAAGTGAGGGAAATGTTTAATTTAGGTCAGGGATTTTATCTGGCTCTCAGAGCGTAAGATCCAGCAGGCGGGGTCCTGTCTAGGGGAATTCCTCCCTTCAAGTTCATACAAGACAATGGGATTGTTGTTTAGGATTAAAGAAGTTCTCTTTTATCACACTTACGATCCAAATATGATATCATCAACATAGCTATACTGTAAATGCTCTCAAGGCTGTACGTTTTACCTATTGTAATGGTGGGTTCTGAGATTATGTGTCACTGTCCATTCTTGGAGAAGTCAGATGTGTTTTTCATTTTCTTGAGTCTCATGTGCACTTTTTGTTTCAGACAGGCTAAGTGAATCAAAGTGAGTTACTCATGACAGTAGCACCCACATCACAACCTGTATTTCCCTACAGGGCAATAGTCTAGACAGGAAGATTCTTAGTCTTGGTGAGTTAAAATAGGTTAAAGTTGTTATGTAGTTAGTAACCAAATCCAGACTGATATATCCTCAGAGCATGACTAGTAATGCTTCATCTTTATTGGAGCTGTAAATAAAGACTATATCTGAAAACTAGGGGGTAAAGAGTAACATAGGGTAACATAGTCAACTCTCTCAGGCACTGCCATTGAAGGAAACATAACCATCCTGCAACAACGTATTGTCATGTCGCAGCATTGTTTACTTATGTATGTTAAGATATGAAACTGGACTGCAGCCATTGGAAATAGTGCATGTGAATGATGCAGAGAAGTCTCATTGCCTAGCCCCTTGTTGACCTTGGACAAGAGTAATGACTGGGCTACTGTTTATCTCCCATCCAACAGCTTTTCCCCCAGCCCTCATTCATAACCATATCTTCATCCTGCACTCTCAGTTTGCTTATCCAAAGTCTGCACTGAGCCTGACTCAGTGCTTGGCTGACCAGGATTTCCATACTTGTTTCTAAAGTTGGAGGAATTGCAACAGCAACTCCTTGAGCAAGCATTCTACTGTTGAAACAACAGCTGCCAAAACTTGTTAAAAGTTTATGTTACTTTTAGCCAAGTTATTCCTCTCATAATACGTGACCAGTACCAAGAGGAATGATTGTCCTCTTGTGTCCTGACATATTTAGGTGAAATCAGGAGGGCAATTTATGGTCTTACAAAGATCTTGAATTGGTAAGGCACAGTCAAAAAAGATATGATGACATGAAACATGAGCCTCGTGGCCTTGTCTGAGCAATACAGCTATAAGGTTGGTGTTTTCTGAGTGACCCTAACAAAAGAGCTTTACACCTGGTGAAATCCAACCTTCACATCCCCAGGATTCCCCAGATCCTTCTCCTTGACCCAGCCTCCAGAAGATATAATCCCGTGGTTCACGAGTGCCCAGCTCCTTGATCCTTTGTCAGTGGGTGACAGGGGGAGTCTAAACCCAAGGGTTTAAAGGAGAGAATGGAGATGGTGAGAGCCAATCAGAGACAAGGCATTTCATGCAGACAAAGTGGGCACCTGATCCCCTCTCACATGCTGAACCCAATAATTGGCTTCAGGAATGTTCACATTTCTCTGCTTTAGGGTATCCTTAAAGTGCCAATGCTCACTGGCTTTTCTTTTAAAATTTTCCATGATCCTTGGATTGGGATTGGGATAAATCACTTCCTTTGCTAAACTTGGAAGAAGACCTGAAGGAAAGTCCCTTGTTCCACTGAAGCTTAAGGTCACAACTTGCTAGCTAATGTGTGGGTGGATTTGCTTCATAACATTCATGCCTATTTTTGGTCATTAAAAACTGGACTCTGTCAAAACCAAATTACTAAATCACTCTATGCTCCAAGGTAAAATAGCAAAGCGGAGGGCAGTATAAATAGAAAACTGTTTCACCCCTCAATCTCTGTGCATTCCCACTAGTTGAATCACATCTATATAGGCTCAGAGGTACTGAACAGCTGACCATGTGTAAGAGCCGACTTGAAGACATCTAGAGTCTGTTGTAGTGTGTTGTACAGATGTGGGTGTGCCAGTATGTTGAGCAGTGGTTGGCTGTGTCTACCACCTCTCAGAGTATTTTCTGAAACATGGCTTGTTTATTGATTCTTGTCCAGAGCTAACCTCAAATGGGGAGGTATGAGGATTGCCAAGCATCGCAGACAGCCTACTGTAGTGAACCTTTCTGGCGATGTTTGGAGTTTTACACTGGGGAGAGCCTTGGACAAAAGCATCTTTGAGTATGTTGGCCAAATTAAATTCAGGTTACTCTGCAAACAGACAAGCTTAACAGTCTGAAACACCAAACTATTGTCAACATTACTGTAATAGCAAGAAACTTTGACCTTGCATACTTGCATATGTTTTCAAGCTTAAAAAAGATAATTTATGTGGCATCTAACAATTGGAGGTCTGGTTTCTCTTCACTTTTAATTTCCTGTGTTTTGGTTTGTTGTTTATTTGATGCACAACAAATGGTAAAGCAATAATAACATATCACTTCTCTGAAATGGTGACGTTTGAAATGCCTGGCACCCTTGAGCAGTCTCCTCGCTGTACCCCCTGTTCTGTCCTGCACCGGCACCAACTCTGGCAGCAGGGCCTCTGAAGGAGGGTGTAATAACACCTGCAGCTACGCAGCTCCTGAGGTATTTTTATCTCCCCCTGGAATTCCACCTCTGTTCTCCCTGTAGCTCTCCTGCCTGCATGGATGGAAATGGAGTCAGTGACACAGGTCTGTGCTAGTCACCTGCCTCGCAACATTTCCTCCATCCTCAATGACTTCCTACAGTAAATCCCCCTCATTGCTTTATAACGCCTCTGGTGCACGTGTGATGTGTTTGTTTATAAGCGCATACAAAGCCATCCATGATCAAGTTGACAGCTCATTTGGCCAAATCCTTTAGAAATTGAAGGCAGCATTGTGTGTCAGGATGCATGAAAGTGACACAGCAGCCAGGAACTGTTGGATTGTTAAAGCAAACACTGTTCTTGTGCCACTGCCTTTTTTTTTCGTCTGCCAGTTCTTCCAACAGGCATGTGCAGTATGCTCTGTGCCTAGCCTAGTTTAGAACTGAATCCAGTGTTTTGCAGAAAAAAACAACCATAAAAGCACAGATGACTTGAGCAATTTGCTGGCATAGGAAACTGCACCAATGGCACTGTCTTTATTGTTGTGGCATTGATTTGGCATTGCTCTGCCAAAACATATAACAGCTGTGGGCAGTCATGCTAGCATTGTTGCATGGCTCATAACTTTGATTACGGTTCAGCCACAGTCTGAAATTAGTTTCCCATGTTTATTGAATAAATGAATCATATAGTTCTATTGAAAGAGGAGCCAGTATACTAGGAGTACCCTCAACTGAGGGTATGCTTTGTGGTCTCTGTGCCTTGGCTAAGTCTAATCACAGAAAAATTGTTTCCACTGTATTTTTAAGATACATGTGATCCACATACTTTGGTTGCCCCTCCTAAGTCTTTGCAGTTATTAGAGCTTTCATACTGTCAATCTCTTTGTATTGCCCCTCTCTCAGTTGGGGGGGGTTCTTACTGTAGATAGCATGGCTAATTTAGGTGTTAGCTGATACGGACACTTAATGAAAGGGATCAAGGTGACTTGACTCTTTGATCTGACTGGTCAAGTTCTCAACCTGAATTAGTGACCTGACACATAAATAGAAAGCAGATGCCAAGCAAGGTTAAAAGGAAATAATCAAATGACAGCAACAGGGAGTGATGTTGGTTATGCCTGAAGCCAAAAAGAGCTTATCGTCACTTTCTAAACCAGAACATAATATCAGATGACCCTTAGCTATTGTGAAGGCCTCTGCATTCAGTAGATATATTTCTGATTACCTCTTAATAATTGACTAAGGATGGTTATCTTTGATATTCTCACAAATATGGATGCGTTGAGGTTAAGAACAAGAACTGTTTACCTGGTAATTTGGGATTAGTGAACGCTTTCCACGCTGGTCTGTGTGGGTTGTACCGAAAGCAGACCTTCTCTTGTTGCACATTGATAGTTTGTACCGTTCTGTGTGTGAAGCCAGGCCAGATCTGATTTCTCCTACCCTGTCTTGTTGTCTCCTCCCACCGCTGGCGTTCCCATGGTGCACAGGTTAACAAAAACAGCTGTCAGGTAATTTCCAATGGGGAGGATGGAGCAGACTCTTGAAAGAGAGGGGTAACCTCTGAATACCTTTGCTCCTTCCTCCCAGTCCTCCAGACCTTCACTTTGATGATACTGTCAACATCAGACTTCAGTGCCTTGTTTGTCCTGCGATACAGAACATCTGGAGAGGAGCGTCGCCATCTTTTCCACTACGATCCCTTTATGTTTATATTAATGTAATAAATAGCAGAGAATGAATACTTTTGTTCTCACAGTTCACCGCTTCATCGCACTTTTAATTTTTTTGTAAGTGTTGGCAGAGTTATCAGAGAGTATTATTGAAAAAGTGGAGAGTAAATAGAAAGAGACTTTGATGTGCAGATGGCGTCCAACAAAGAGGACTGTTCAGTTAACAGCAGGTTTTGTTGTGATGTTCTAAGCTTGAAAGAGCATCTCGGGTTACCAAACAAAGACTGTTCAAAACTCATGGTTTGAGATGCTCAACATGTTGGAACTGCTTAGCGTTCCAAAAGCCTCACCATGGTACCCTGCCAAATCCCAGTTAATTATGAGATCGCCATCCCAAATAGCATGACCTTGGGAACTGGTGAAAAGTGGCTTTACCAACATGAAATTACTCCCCCTGGTCAGGACGCCTGGAGGGCATTCTTCCCATGGCCAGGTTGCCTGGAGGTCTTTCTCTCTTTAAGGAGTTCTCACAGACAACATCGGCAAATGTCCTCTCTATCATTGTATAGTTTCAGAGTTGATTCATTTCTGCAGCTCACTGGAGATCACAGTTACATACATTTCTATTCTCAAAGTCCAATTTGTTCTGGAAAAAAATGCATAAGCTGTGTACTTTTCTGAAGATTTGCTCGACTTAGCCTACTTTTTCCCACAAAGTGGAGCCATGAACTAATCAAGTATGATACACGGGGGGGGAGTGAGTTGACAGACTGAACTGGCTCCAGCCTGTGATGATGTGTGACAATGCGAGTGTGGCCAACACAACAGCTGGTGTCAGATTAGTCGGTCCTGAGGCGAGAATGAGCAGCAGAGAGGAGGGTAAAGGTAACACTGCCGCTGCCACCGGTGTGGGGAAACCAGAGCTTAATCACACAGCCATCAAACAGCTGCTGCTACTTCCGACTAAACCGTCCTGCAAACCTTTAAATCAACTCCATTCACGTGACGTGTCACCGAATGAAAGATAGTAGTATAATCTTTAATTTGGGTTAGTAGGTTTAAAAAAAAAGATTTCATTCCAAATGGAAAAATACATTCCACATATACTTTATATATGGGAATGATGCAGCATGTATGTCTAGTGCTCAAAATATATTGCCAATGAATGGCATTGTACAGTTTTGGGCGTTTTTTGTATATTTTGAATCATATCTTGTTTTCATAACATGTTCTGAAGTAAGTGTGAAATGTATTTTTTTCTTCAGTCTAGTTTTAATCTCTAACACACTCCACCTACAGCACATGGCTCTTACATCATTCTTGCAGAAGGAGGTCCATAGTCCGCAACTCCAGCTAGTTTGCACCATTCCCTCATTCAAACGAGTCTTTCACGTCAGTTATTGCTATGCAGTGCAGTGTCAGCTCTACGTTATGGCACCACAGAGCCCCGAGTTATCCGGTGGGAAGGAAAGGACACTTCTTAAATGACAGCACTGCATTCAAGGGGCTCTTTCTGTTATAAATAAACAGGCCGGGGCTGCTCTTCCCCTAGGAGCTGCCACCAGTTTCAGCGCCTCGCCTCTCAGCTGTCGTCTGGGGGAACCAGAGCTGGCCCCTCGGTCCCGGCAGGTCACTCCCTCGGTCCCCTTACCGGAAACACACAGGCTATTTTTAGACAGGAAATACTCTCACGGTGTTTATGTTAGATGTGACATACAGTTGGATACAGGTGAGGTACCTTTTGGTTGTATTTATTTGGTATTCCGTCTTTGGTCAGGCCAGTCACAGCTGGTCACTATAACATTCTGCTAAAGGTGTTTCTTCTTTGCTGCGTTAAATTATATGATTCTAACACCTCAGCCCTGACAGTTTTTACCCATTAGAGTGTAAACATTCATTGGGATATTTTCCTCACAATAGGAGCACAAGTCGTTTTAAGAGGTAAAACTCCAATCCAATAAACGGGGCTTTCCCACAAACCACAGAGCCCTATTAAAACAGAATAGGTTCATTCCTGGCTGAAACAGTGGGCTGATAACTGTGTGTCTCTTAATGGGTTGTTTTGCCAGTGTGTGTGCCTATACATGTGTGTGCATTTCTGGGCGTCTGTGTGTGTAAACAAGACGGAGGTTTTGGACCCTTTGTTCATTGATGATGAGGGTCTTTGGGACTCCACCAATAGACAAGCTGCAGTTGTGTTGCTAGGTGGTCTGTGGACATGGGGCCCCTGCTGGGGCTCCTGCTGGGGTGATAATTGAAGAGAGGAGGGTGGTGAAGGTGTCATCTGGACCTTCACGCCTAGAGACGTTTGGGTGGGATGTGATCACATTCTGCCCACCCACAGTGAGGAGCGTGTACAGTACAACTTTTAAAATACCACCTATTTCTTCTCAAACCCGTAATATAAAAAGAAACATCATTGAAGGGACTTGGCTCTTGAGTTTTTGTCTGTTCTATTGTTTGCACAAACTTCATCCAGTGATTCTGCTGTCACTGAGGCTGAAAAAAGCCCCTCAGAGATGGTGTTTGGTGGTTGGTTGGTGTTAGGCGGGGGTGTCTTGTTTCACATCCTACTCATGATCTGGGTTCTCTGTCTGGTCCTTGTGTCGCCAGGCTGTAACCTTTGGCCTGAAATACACCACAGTGACTCACACACAGTTTTCATATTGCGTTGTTTGGGGCTGATTCAGACGAGGATGGAGATAAAAAATAGCCCTATAAAATGCTGAGTGGGAATTAATGGTTCCCTTCTTTTTCACTTTGTATTTCAATTATTTTCTCAAGCTTGCAAAAAATATGTTTTATATATAGATGCAGCATTCTGGAGAGGAGAAAGAGTTTTTTGATGGAGTTGAAGAATACAAGGAGTTACATTAGTCAGTAGAAGATGAAATAAGGGCATGAATTAACTTTTCCATGTCTGAAGATGATATTTTTTAACTGCAACTCAACTTCAGACCAGAATCAAAAATGACTCCCAAGTTTTTGGCAGTCCATTTATCAGTTGTCAAGTTGCCAAGTGTATCAAGAATTTTAGAAGCAGCATTTGGACAGTCAAAAATAACCAGCTCAGTTTTATCATCATGTAGTTCTGAGACGTTTACTGTAATATCAGATAGAGAATCAAAGGAATCAAGGTTGCTTGTATCGCTAGATTTCACAAGCAGACAAAGCTGTGTATCACCAGCAAAGCAATAAAAAAAATGTGTCTACAAATGATAAGACCAAGTGGAAGCATATAGATAGAAAACAAACAGATACACAAACTGTCTATCTGTTTGTCTCTAAGATGATCAATTACGATGTTAAAATCAACTGCGTCAGAACTAGAATAGGACATTCACCAGCATCTGCAGCTAGAAGAAGATCATCTGTGACTCTAAGTAAAGCTGTATCAGTGAAACAACTGTCTCTCAATACCTGAAACAGAACTGGAAGTGAATCTACAATTACTTAGAGTGGAAGGTCCAGACAAGAGCTTGTTTAAAATAAGAGGATACGCCGCCACTTGCCAACAAGCTGCTTGGAACCGAAAGAATGTCAGGACACACAGTAACAATGACCTCTTTTAAGAGTGGAGCGGGTATTATATGAAGAGAACACGATGAGCCTTTCATAAGAGATACTGCAGATTTTTGCTCACAGAAGCATAGGGAGGTGCTATCCGAGCTGGTATCCGATGTCTTATGTATAGACAGTAATATTCTTTGGGAGTGTATTGCATATTATTAATCACTTTACAAATATTTTTCTGTGAAAGTTGCTGCTAAAATGTGACAGATTCCACCCAGCGAGCTAAAACAAATGGATTATTTGCAAATACTGTTTAACTCAGGCCTGGTATTATGTCACGCTGCAGCCTCTAAGCCTTTAGGTTTTGCGAGTGTACACGTGTGTACCTGGTAGGGATTCATTAGTTCGCCCCGCTGTTCCTTTCGTCCCTGAAGAGAGAGGGAAAAGCTCACCGGCAACCTACATTTCTTCTTGCTTTGTAATCCTCCTCACTTTAATTGCAGCTCTGCAGACATCTCCTTTCTCTCCCCATCTAACAGTGTTACTTACGCAGGTCCACACAGGTCGGATGCTTCTTTTGACATGCCCCCCTAAACAGTGAGTGTGGTGTGAAAGGGGAAGAGTGTGTTGGGTGTGTGACAGATGCTGACTAGCTGGAGGCATTGCTTGGCACAGAGAACTAACTGTGAGCCGATCTTTGAGCCTTAGGTCGTACCTCACAGGGAGACAGAGGGGAGGCGCAATAAGAGAACACAATAGACAGACTCATATCTCGTTTTCTGCTTTGCTTAATCGCACCGCAGCATGGCATACATGACTTTTTAATGCTGATGATGCTCCGAGAGCGAGAGAGCTACGAGTTGCATCTGTTTGATTTCAATTCTTTGCAAATGATCAGCTTTTTTATTTGAGATCATTTAGGACAGAGAGGGTAAACAGCGTCTCTGAGGCCACTCTCAGTTACCCGTTAAGCAGATTTAATGGGAAGCACATTGCAGACTTCGGTCTCCGCTGTACCATCCTGCATTACCAGAAGCTTATGTGTGGTGTTCTCATGCGAGGACAACGGCTGCCGCTGCTGTTGGCATGTCCCAAAAAGATAGCATGTGTGTCGGGGAATTGCTGTGGAATGCCTGTGGGCGTCTGAACTTATTGTAAAATGCGTGGCATGATCTTTATGTGGGAGAGAGAATGAATGACCCGGGGGATGATGGCTGAGTAGACACTCCAAGTATGTGTTCAAAAATGTGGTTTTGTCCTTCGGTTTTTACTCACTGGTCCCCCGATAGACTCCAGCTGAACTTTAAACCCCACACCCCCCTTCCCTCCAACCCCCCAGTCCCCTTTTTGCAGGAAAGTTTGAAGTGGGTTGTGCGCCTATAGCGTTAGTAATGGAACACTTCGGGAAGACAATCTGTTGGAGTTGTCAAAGGATGTTTGTCTGTTGAATGAAGAGCCTCCTTCCACTTCCTCCCTGTCCAATCACTTTGGATTAAACCCCGTGGAAATGTCAGAGAGCTGCAGAGAGCAGAAGGGCCTCACTCATCAGACCCTTTATCCAGCAGGGGCCCAGGCAGAGGTTTAGTGTCAAAAGTGGCAGTCTGTCAATTCTCCCACCACTCCACTCAAGGGTTAAACATACAAGAAACTCTCTTCCTTCTCTCTCTCTCTCTCTCTCTCTCACACGAACACACACACCACACATAAAGCTGTCCTGTTGCCATAATTTTGTTGTCAAAAATCTCAAGACGTCTGTGTCTCCTGTACCTGCAAGTATGTCTAGCAAGGTGTGGAAAAAGAAAATTTCTCATGGGCTTACTCTCTCCCTTCCTCCCTTTCATCACTCTTTCAAAACATGCTGCCAGGCTGTCACTGACACTGTAACAAAAACCCCTCCATAGGACTATATGGTCATATTAAAATGTCTCATAGATCTGTTATGGTGTCAGTCATAGCCATGATCCATCATTTCTGCTATTTTGCAATTCCATATCAGATTGCTTTGAGAGCTGATCCCCTCCTTATACCTCTATACCGGGAGGGTTGGGCCAGCACCCAAAGCTCCACGGTGCTGTGAGTGTACACATTGGTGTATACATACTGTTGTCAAAATGGATCTGGTTTAATGCCAGCCTGCTGATACTCCTGCACCCACTCCACTGATAGCTGTGGGTGAAGTAAAGGGAGTGCCGGGCTTCTGCAACTCAGACCCTATTGGTGCCTGGTAGTGCTTGGTGGTCTCTCTAGCCCACTCTTGCCAGGGAGAAGAGCCTGTGTCAAGTTTTCATCCGCTTAATGCTCTCTGTAGTTTACATTCCTTTGCTGTTCAGAACATGCTGCTACCGCACATCCAAGGAGATGTTGTTAGTCTTTAAGAGGGAGAGAGAAAGAAAGAGAGAGAGGGCAGGAGGGAGGGAGGAAGGGTTCAAGGAGATTGCAAATTCATCTTGCGTTAGTTTTCTGAGTGCCTGCGTAGCGCTTGCTTGAAAGGTCACTACTTTGATTGAATCAATTCTCCGGAATGAGCAATACAGTGCGCCGGCTTTTGCCACCTTTCATCTTTCTATGTTTGCCTATCACACGCTCCAGCAGCACCTATTGGGACAAAATCAAAGAGCTCAAGAGATATTTTAAATGCTAAACCTTTTTGTGGGCTACAGTCAGAAAATCTCAGTCTCGAGAAGCTTACGTGTAACATAAGCTTGGTCCGGCTTCACGGTCTCTGTAACAAGTTGGCTGTATCGTAAAGATGTTTTCTCACAGATTGTCCTGCAGCTGCATCAGTGGGTTTGTTGGAGGAGTGGGTGAAATGAGTCCCCTGCAGAATTCTTCTCACGCTGCCTGCCTGACAGGCCTTGGCTGTCACAGAGATGTAACCAGGATGGGAATGCTGGAGCGTGGGCGTGTGATAGTGTGCAATTGTGTGGGATTGTGATTGCGCACTTGTGTGTGTGTGTGTGTGTGTGTGTGTGTGTGCATATTTTGGTGAGTTTAAAGGCAGCTTTCATAGCCTGCCTTAGAGGCCAACATTGGTGCGGATGTGGAGATGACAGCAGGCAGCTGATGGTAGTCCCATTCTGATGCGATGTTGGCTCAGTTTCAGGCCCACCAGTCTTTCCAGGACGTTCTGTCACTGTTGCTTATCAATTATTCACGGAGCAAAATGCAGATATTCCCCTCAGTCCCAGTAAACAGCAGCTGGGCAAACCTCAGGCCTCCCCAGGCTTCTATGTAGCGTCACCTGTTGCTGAATATCCATGGAATCTGTTGTCCCTTTTTGTCTAGCTACTACTCCTTCAACATTCTTGCAAGGCAAACATTGGGCATTGTGAACAGAGTAATTCATAAGTAAACAGTGGGATTCCACTAGGTTGGAATGCAGCCCCCCCTATCACTGTGTTGTGTGTGTGTGCATGTGCAAGTAGATGTACGTGTGTGTGTGTGTTTGCAAGCATATACCTGGTTGCCATATGGCCCCGTGGATATTGCAACAAGTTATGAGAGCAAGGTGAGCTCCTGTCCTTTAGGTGGGGTGTGGTCAGAAGAATTACAGAGCCCGACAAGACCTTTTATCTTGAGGAAAAGATAGCTTTAAGACAGTGGACGTGTCTCAACTCCTAGATTGAAATGCGAAGGTCACACTAGCTATTTGACCCAAGTTGCAGTGGCGGAGCGAGAATGCAACTTCATATGTAGTTCACGGCCCCCCCTGAGATTAGGTCAGTCCGAGGGTCTGAAACTGGCGTAGCTTGACACGTTAGCTTTAAGATCAGGTACAAATCTGGACTCCTCTTGCCAAAGACTACTCTGTATGACTCAGGAGGTTTTTTTTGCCAAGATGGCAAAGCAGCGCACGTCCAAAGCGTCCAGACCATACCCCATCCCCAAGGGAGTGGGAAGCAGGAGATGATCACACCAACGGTTGGCTGGTTGGCTCCGCTGAAAAGAATTTGGCCAGTCAGCGGTTTCCTTTTGAAAATGGCCCGGGATTGTTGTTGTAAGGGTGTTCAGTCAGGGGAGAGAGGATTTGGGGGATAGATCAAGTTATTTATTAGCTGGAGCCATTTAAATGGGAAACTCTACCATGACGGAGTTGGGTGGAAATGGGAACTGGCGTGCCATGCCAACTGGAAATGCCAGGGATGGAATCCTGCCAGGGTGGTGTGCAAACATATGGTTTGGTTCTGGGCACTGGATGGATGCTGCGATTGTGAGAGCCACGAGAGAGATGGTATACCCTCAGTGCGCTCCACTTGGGCACCTCATTTGGAGCTGAGTGAGTATGGATGTGGCTCCTGGGTGGCACAGTCAACCTTATCAAGATGATCAGATATGAGAGCAGCTGGCTAAGCTGGCCTTCTGTCTCCTCATTGAGAGGGTGGATGGGTCCACCGGGTGCACTGGGAGAGGAGACAGTGCTGCTCTCTTTATCATGTGACTAAGAGAGGGGTGGTCAGGGATTACTATCGGAGAATTGTGTGATAGGAATCTGCATTGATTTGATCCTTCACACATCATCACTCCACACCCAGCCTGTGATTGTAGTCATTGCTTCCGGTCCAGTTGTAAAAAGAAATGTGGAAAATGAAACGATCATGCTTTAAAAATGTATTGCGTAATACAGTCTAACGTATAGAGTAACAGCATTTATGTACGTTCAAATACCGGTCAAATGCAGTTATAGTGACACCCCTGATATTGTTCATGAGCCACGATGAATGACATGATAATCACCGTCTGATTTTAAAGCAACGTTTGCGGTGCTGCAGTGATGTTTTTACTGCTGGAGGAGGTGATGTAATGTTTCCGTGATCGACTCCTTCCTGATTCTAGAGCCAGGATCCAGGCGTAGACGACTGGTGGCACGCTGATCGTTTCAGCCCCGGGGGATGAAATTTAAAGCATACTTAAACAGATTTGTGTCATCCAATCATTCTGATGTCAACCTCAACTGCTCTCACTGGCTTTCAGTTTTGTGCACTTTATGTCTGTGTGTATTTGTGTGTGTATTCACATGTGGGTCAGTGCAGCCAACTTCAACTATTTAAGATTAGAGATACAAAAGACACACAATATTCAGGAACTCTATTGACTAATACTAACTAATACTAGTTAGATGGCTCTTTAGATGGCTCTTTATTGTCCCCAAGGGAACAATAAAACAATAAAAAAAAAAAAAGAAAAATCCCAAAAATATACAAAAAATATACAAAGTAGTGCAAGAATAGTTGTTATGAGCACTAGGCATATACCTAGTGGTGTCATGAACTTTTATTTGCATGTGTGCTCTGAAGGAGGCCAGATCATGAATGGTAAAAGTAAACATATCACAATGCGGTATTTCCTGTCTCCTTTGTTTTCCTCCACACTCCCACTACCTATATAGTGCTGGGTGTAACTGGTTGTGAGACTTCAACCCCTATAAATCTCTGCCCCTCTGTGTTTGCTGCAGGTGACAGGGGCCTCCAAGGTGTGGGGAGAGGTCCCTCTGCCAGAAGACCTGGAGGCAGAGAAGAGCGTCCAGCCGTCCCAGAGCTTGCTGGATGATGACGAGGACTTTGCTGCCGACGAAGCTTCAGGAGGTGGGCTTGATTGAGGCAGGATGGTCACAAACCGCAGCAACAGCTGAGAGCTATATGATTTCCATCATGCATTCCTCAGATTTGACTGTGTTAACCATGGGAATGAAGTAAACTGTGCTCAAGGAGGCAAAGCCATGTAGAAATGAATTATTTTGAGTATTTCTTTCTGCATTTGAACACTGGTGTACAGGATTCACTTTATAGAGGTCATTCAATACCCCTGCTGTGTTCCAGATTTCTGTTCCACCTGTTGTGTAAACGAACCACGAGTCTTTTTTTCCGGTCTTGAAGCTGCTAATTGACTGATCGTTACCACTATACGTTTGTTTCTGTCTCCACAGATCTGCCCAGTGGAGAGGATGATGGAAGCACGCCGTGGCCCCCAGTGGTCTCAGGGAGCACATGTAAGTTTTTACTGATGTGTGGAAGATCACTTGATCCTCAGAAGCTTCTCCATTTTTGATTCAAGCGTATGTGGGTGCATGCATGTGTGAGTGTGTGTGTGTGTGTGTGAATGCAGGCAGAACTAGATCTGTCTGTCTGTGCCTGACTGATGTCGCCTTCACATCCTGCCGCACCATCCTCTCTCCCCCTCCCAGCTCAGAGTCTGGTCATAACACGGGGCTTCTGATTTGTCTCGAAGACATAAACATCTCTTTTCCACCTTTCATCCTTTAAACCGGTGGCAGGGGTGAAAGCACAATGAGACACATGAAAGACATGATAAACAATAAAAGCTGTGGCAGATTTTGCAAAACATCTTTTGTTTTGCATTCCACCCACTGCTGCCCTCTCGTCATGTTTTTTTTTTTGATGCCTTCTTTCATTTTTTTCTAGTCTTAAAAAGGATTTATATATGAGGACGCCACTATATCCATCACACAGAAGCAGGGGAAGAAATTATCTTGTTATACATTTTGCAATGTTCAAAAATCACACAGGGAGAAATCCATCACAGAAGAGGTCGAGATAAAGTATGTGCTCGATATTGAAAGGGAAAGCTAATGGCAAAGAGCGATTTTAATTTTCATTGTATGCAGGGTCTCCAGAGGGAATATTTTCAAAAGGTTTACTTTCCTGTATATAAACAGTTCTGGCAATATTAAATAGATAGCATCATTGTACACGCAAAGCAGTTCCCAATCCCAGACAGAGCATTTTCCTTCTTATTGCAGACAAAGGCCAGTGGCTAATGGCTGCTGCTTCTTAGGTTGTCCATGGTGCCAGACACTGGCACTTGCCAGGCTGGTGGAGCTCATTACATCATGTTATTGTTTTAGTAGCAGCATTGCAAGCTGACATCAGAGCGGGGGTATATAGCATGTTCCTCGCTCACAGAAATAGCTCTGCTGTGAGGCCTAGCTGAATATGGATAGTCAAAGGAGCCAGATGAGCTCAACATAGTTGCACATCAAACGTGCATCTCTTGGTGACAATGTCCATGTGTGATCATGATTAACTAGGCTAGTAAGGGATGGGACATGTGAGTCAGATTTAAGAAGTGCGCCTATGAAGAAAGAATGCAGTTGTGAGAAATTGTGCCTTTTCGTGTGAACACAGATTTGCAGATTGTTGCATTAGTTCAAAGTTATCTTTGCTCAGCCAGATCCTATGGGGATGTTTTGGACAGTAACCTTAGGGTCAGAGTCAATTTGGCTGATACAAACAGGGTTTTTCATACAAAAGGAAGTTGAAAAATTAGAGCATACAAAGCCTGTGACAACTCAGGATTGGAAAATAGTTATATAGTTATAGTGTTAATGCGCTCACATTTTGTGCTGCGACACAGGCCTACAAAAATCCCCCATTATTTTGGTTTATTGCTTCTGTTACCATAAACCTCCCGGCTTTTGTAACCATGTAAAGGTCACTGTTACTGTTAAGATGGCAATTAAATAGGAGTTTGAGCTTGCGCACGGTTTTCTTTGATATATCGTCTTATCTCAAAGGTGCTTTGGAATTTGTATTCTGCTCAGCCGTGGCTGGAGGAGGCAGGTCATTTCCATATTTAGGTCTGAGCATGACAGCAGTGGGGAGGAAAATTTATTTCTGTGTTGAATGCTGAACGCTATGCCGAGTGTCTCTGTCCTGTGGGCTGTTCAGAATATCCACCCAAGCCTCTGCCTTCCTTCCGCCTCCACTCGTCTAGAGATTAGAAGTAGGTGCCAGTTTTGCACCCATTATGCCTTGTATCCTGTTGTGTTGCTATTAGCCATAGGTCGAAGATTTCCCATTTCCCCCAGACTCAGACTAACACGTTGAGACAAGAGACTATTTTCAACCTCTTTTGTCCATTGTCTTTTGCCTAATCACAGCGTGCAATCTTCTCTGAAGATATTAAAGTGGTGTCCCATATCCTCCTAACCTTTCCTCTTGACCTCCACACTCAGATCCCCATAGAGATGTGTGGGAGACAACATCTAGCGTATCTCTCATCTCTGAGAGCGACCCTTGTTCCACAGGCTCCCTCGCAGACATTCCCAGTGCACCGAGGTTATTGGCCACTTTGTTTAGAAACCAAAGAAACAAAGGTTCACCATGGCCACTTAGTAGTGATGATGTGGTTGGGAGAAGGTCTGCTGAGGTGAAGTTCTTCCAGTGCTAATTTTGGATGAAAAGCTTGAGAATTCATATCTCCAGACTGCATAGGCATTTTAACACAGAGCAATTTTATCACATTGCATATTTGGGCAGAACCTGAACTAGTCACAATATTTGAATTATGATTTGTGTAGTACGGTGATAAATATTATTATGTCTCTTGTTTATAATCCAATAAACCACCATTGATTTACCCATTGCTGCCTGTTAAATTCAGAAGTAAAATCCAGCCTGAAGTTTGTCACTTGTATTCAGGGCAAGGATAAGCAGAGAGATAGGCTCTGTGTTTAGTCTCCCCAGAAGTTTGTTTTAACTTCCTTGGTCCAAAAGAGGCTGCCATAGAGATAGGTGCATCATTCTTGTGCAGCCTATCAGCTAGTATTACTCCTAATCCAATCAGTTGGTTTGGGGTATTAGCTGAAAACAACTCGGGTTTTCATTGCTTTTATCGTCTCTGGAGAACAGATGTTGCAACACAAGACGATAATGCGTCAGAGTAATGAACCCTGTCTGTCAGTGTGGCAGTTTGGCCAGGGTGTGTGTAGGGCCGCTCAGACGGCCGGTGGACCGGCTGGGGCCAGGCCACCCACTCAGTATTGCCTGAGTGCCTTTCTCCTGGGGTGGACAGTTGGTCAGATGTGTGTTTCAGTTGCCACTGCCTCTGTGTGTGTGTGTGTGTGTGTGCGTACGTGCATGTGCGTGTCAGACACAGGGAGCCTCTCGAATAGTTACATTGGGGCAGAAGGACAAGTGCTGGCAGCTGCAGTTATTTTGGTGAGCTCTTTGTTGTCGCTCTGCTGGGCTTCCCGAAGGTGGTCGCACACACAGACTCACCAGCGTCCCTGCAGCAGAGCACGCCAAAAGAAATGAGGGTGAGAGAGATTACTTGCCTCACAGTATAATGAGGTAGTTTATTTACATCTGTGGACAATGCAGTTGCAACAGTCCAACAGCTTTAGACAAAATAGGAGTGCTGTATTGTTGAAGGACACATTGGGGTTAACCTCTGACAGAATAGTTTGTGTTAGCCATTGATAAAAGCTTTTATCCGTCATCAGCAAACAGTTCATTGTCAGTGACTATGCACAAGGCACCCAGGGAGGGCCTTGCTCTGAATGACTACTGCTGAATGGTCTTAGTCACTGACTTGAGCCTTATTCCCTGGCCCCATGTTGCTGCACTCTGTTGTGCCAATAACAAATCTGTTGCCTTGGAGAACTGGCTTTTGCCTCTCCTCTTTAGGAAATACACGCTCAGCGTTTCATTGGAAGAGAGCGTGTGTCGCTATTTGTGCTATCTCTTTTATCTTATGGCAATGTCAAGGACAGGGTGGTAACTGATATCTCTGTTTCTTCTGATGACCTTTACAATAACTGCGGTGCAACAAGAAGGGGAAAAAGCGAAGATGATTGAATTAAAGCATGTGAAAATGTGATTATTGGCTGTGTGTTCAATTGTCCCTGAGTTCCCATAGATCTGAGAGTTTATTTGGATAGGGCTCCATGGTTGGTCAGTAGCTTCCTGGTTGCACCACTAGGGAGTGTCCATATGATAGTAATAACACCTCTCCTGGGATTTGTCAAGCCTCTTTTGCCTCTATAGCACTTTGACATATACAGGACCGAATGCATCACCGACTCGTTACTTACTTACACATGACCTCACCAACGGAAAACAACGCAACTTAGTGTCTTGCCTGATAGATAAGAGACGTATCTTTTTCAAGTCGCCATCTGTTCTTTCTGCTGTACAGTGGGCACTTTGTTTCAGAGAATGATCTTGGCCTGTTCTGCACATAAAAGAGAGGAGAGTTAAGCTGTTACCCCCTTCTTCTTCTCTCTCCGGCTCTCTCTTATGGCAGTTTGACTCTGACAAGGATCAAAACATCGCCGAGGCCTTTGAAGTTGCGGATGCTTCATTAGCACTAATTAGTTTGGGTCACCATTCTTGAGAGACTTCCGATGGGCGGGGCAAGTTTTCTGTCTCACTATTTTCAGTTTCCTGGACAGAATTTGGAAAGTCTGAATGTATTTTTGGCAGTATTTACTGTAACTTCATCTGAGTTTATTGCAACCTCCTCTTGACCTAATAAAACCAACAGACAGCAGCAGTAAAGTTCTTCCATTAACTGTCCAACCTGACAGAAAAAGATATATCTTACATAAATGCCAAACATACTCCTACTACTTACTACCTACTTTAGAAAACTCTCTACTGAAAGACGAGCTGCGACTACAGTTATTGTGTATCAGTATGTTGTGTGTATGTTTTTGTGTGTGTAGCTGTAAAACAGCTGGATCCAACACACTCACTTGATTATGGAGGAGCTGTTGTTTACGAGTGTCTGTTGAAGTTCATGGAGTGGACTTGCACAGAATCTGGACTGGAGCATGAAAATCTACAGTACTAGAGGATCAAATCTATTTATTTGAATGAATAGGTGCTTAAATGTACTTAAAATGTGATTATTGGTCACCGCCGTGTAAACTTCCCCTGTGTTTCTTTTGCACAAGGGTGCCTTTCTCTGTAACCTATCCACGTTCAGTTTCAGAATTACTCAAAGGCCTCCTCAGTTGACATTTCAGAGCATGCCCCATGGTGCAGCCAAAGCAGTGGAAGAATGAATGAGTCACCACAAAACAGAACATGGGCATTGTTTCCCCTGCCAGTTCAGAAGGCTATCCTTTGGTAAGAAACCGTTAGGACAGTGCTCAGTTTTTTCCATGGGGTTGGGAAAACAGGAAGCTGCTCCTCCCTGTGATGTTGCGAAGCCCCAGGGTAGATCTGTCCGTGAAGAGCGGTGTGCGGAAGTGTGTTTGGTCTGTAGGATATCCTCTGTGTTCTGCTGACCTAATGATCAATCATTCCCAAGACATCCCTCCTGACTCCTTCTGCTGGACACTGTCATGCAACCAGACTGGGCGTTATCAGACAGACACGACACCCACCTTGACTGTGGATGAGACAAATGATGTTGCTAACACAGCATTGATATTGACATTTGCAGTGTCATCAGACATTATGATGATGAATGTATTTTTCTTTCTCCTGCTTGTCCAAATGTTCTTTGCAGATTCCTGAAGTATTAAACACGCTCAGAGTAATATAGTCCTTACGTAGTCTCATACAGACCATTGTATATTTTAAGTGTGACCAGCTCAGAAACTTTTGCTGATCTGTGCACCTGTTTCTGTTAAGACAATTCTTTTAGTACTTGTCTTTCTAATTGTCTCTCTCTATTTTCTCTCCCTGCTCCCATTCATCTCCCTTCTCGCTTTCCCAAAATTTTAACCTCTCTGCACCTGCCGGCTAACTTGGTCCTTTTCCCCGGTCCTCGCTTTTCTTGTTTGATCCTTGACCTTTGGCTCCTGTTTGTACCCCTTCGACCTCTACGCCACCTTTTTCTTGCCCTTTGCCCCTTGCCCCTCATCGCTTGTCGTAGCACGCTGGTTGGAATCTCAATATCTGGGGAAGATACAGAGTCCAGTCGAACCAGACTATAGTAAGTCTCTCTGCGCTTCCTTCTTTCTAATGCTGCAGTTTCTCTTCTCTGTTCTCTTCGTTGGTCAAGCATCTTGGCACACTCTCCTGTCACCTGCTTCACTCAGTTATGCACTCTCATTTCCACATGCACTCTCACATAGCATTCCAAGGAGAACTGTGCTGGGGCATGTGGCGTTTGAGTTCAGCTAGTCTGTTTTTTCCGAGCGTCTTGCAGGCTTCTCCCAGTGTTTTCTGATGCCAATGGAAAATGATGGGGTTGTTCCATCGAGTAATAGAGTTCATCTCACTCCAATGACAACTGTTGAAAACAACTTCATAAAGAGATGTTTATTCTGATGTCTGGGGACAGACAAATCTTTCAAAGAAAATATTATGTATTTCACACTCTAAGCTGAAAAAAAGTTTTAGTAATTTTAGGCTCATACAGATGGCTCATCCCAATGATATGAACCAACTGTTTCACAGGGTCATTGCCAGTGGGTTTCATGGTTTTAAAGAAGTGTTGTCCCCCACACAATGGTGGTTTTTGATGTTTACATTGTGTGCAGTGGGAGAGCACAAAGGGGTTAGCTTGAAATTAAAACCAGGAGTCATTCCCAGGACCTCCCTAGAGAGCAGTGGACTTTCAGACCAAGCTGTTTAGCTGGCCACCAGCCAAAGGGTTAAGTAGCAGGGATCCTCTCTAAGGAGGAAAAGCTGAGAAAGAGGCTCCCATCCCAGCATATCCCTATATTCAGCCTGAGAGAGCAAGAGAGAGAGAGAGAGAGAGAGAGAGAGAAAGGCAGGGGAAAATGTCAAATGTCTCATATTTGAAGGGGTCCAATGGAGTAATGTGGTTTGTTTGTGTTCTTGTGGGTTCTGACTCTCCCTCTTTCCCTCTCTCCATGGCTCGGGTAGTGTTGGGTTGATGCCGTAGGCACTGGCTGGGAGGGTTGAAGGTCAAGCCCAATGCGACTGGGCTTTAAAGGCCAGGCTGGGCTCACTGCTCAATCAGGTCTTTGTCTTCTGCATAGGCCTCTATGTGTTTAGAGGGGGCCCATTACACAAAGCCGCCACAGTTCTGCTGCACAGCTTTAATAGCTAAATAAGTTTGTGAATTAAAAGTTTGGAATGCTATTTTTCCAGGCTCCTTTTTTCCATGCCACCCGTCATTTCTGATCCCTGACAGTTTCCTCGCCCTTGATGGTGGCGGTGCTTGACGAGGGGACTTCCCCCCAGTGGAAACAGTGAGTGATGTACAGGAGAATGGGTCGTGGACAAAAGGGGCTGCTCGTTAGCAGTAGGGCACAACCCGGCGCTCTAATCAAAGGATCTCAGGCGGCGGCGGTCCTGCACTCGCCAGTCCGTAACGTCAAAGCGGCGAGCTCAGAGAGAGTCGGAGCTGCGAGTCGCTGTTGACCCAGCGGCAAGTACCCACTCAAGTGATTAGATTATCTGCGGGTCAAATAAGGCGCTTTGATGAGTCACTTTGAAGTTGCCTGTCTTCTGATGCCATATTCAGGGCCCAACAATTATTCCTATAAGGCTGACGGTAACAGCCTGTACAGCAAGCATCCAGGCACCCTGCCAGGCTGTGCGGATGCCTGCAGTTCTGCTGTACATATTCACCTCATTGTGTGTTTTCATAGGCAGTGTTCAGTTTACTGTGCTGCAAATGAGGCCTTTCCTCACCAGGAATGAAAGATGTCATGGAGAAACCAACTGGGGTATCTCTAGTGCCAATGCTATGTGTAATAGAAGGGAATTCAGCTGTTTGAGAAGGCAGCTGTTTACCAGCCCAAGCTCAGGCAGTGGAGCATAAGGCGAGGTTCCCCACAGGCCCTTCACACAATGAACACAGTTTGAGTATGAGGCACCAAATCGTTTTTAATTAAGTAGCACTCTGTAAGCATGATAAATGTCTGCTGTCAATGTGTGTGTGTCTCTCTCTCTCTCTCTGTGTACTCTTTGCACACTGTCTATGTGTGTGCGCACATTTATTGTTTGCATGCATCTTGTGTACTTGTTTGCACATACTGTATGTGTGCATGCATGTGTGTAGAGCCTCAGCGTACTCCTTCATAGAACATGCCTCTTTGCTATTGGCATGGCAAGTAGCATCTGACTGCAAGAAACAGTACAAATATTGACTTCCTCCCTAAACCCACGCTGCCAGTCTGAAAGGAGACGCTGGCAGTTCCATCCCAACAAAGTGTTGGCAGGAGTGTGAAAATGGGGCACCCTGAGGGCCCGGGCTATTTAAAGCTTGACGTGCTGAGATTGTGACTGCAGTCTGAGGTTGTGACATCAGAATTATAAAGATTTATCTGACTTTTTTCTTGCTAATGAGTTATTCATGTAGAGCTACCACCTGGTTTTTACATGTGGCTCAAGATTGATTTTTGAAAATGTTTCTCTTAGTGGGTAAATTCATCTTTTTTTATTTCTTTTACTCTGTGGGATGTGAAAATCTTAATGCTGAAATGTCGAAAACTACTCTGAATGCAGTTGAACCCTCGCATATAATGAGTGCAAGAAAATGTAGTCAATCACTAAGAGTACGTCCACACTAAGCTGTTTAAATTTAAAAATGGCGTTACCGTTTTCGAAAAGTTAGACCACCAAACCACACTAGACCACCAAAAGTCTCCGTTTTTGCCGTCCACACTACAACGGGGGGCCGGCGTTTTCACATGTATCCACTTGGGAGAGTGTTTTCGAAAAAAGCTCCATTTTCGGGGGGTAAAAACGCCGCCGTAGTGTGGACGGGAGGCCAAAACGGAGAGATAAGTATGCGTTTTCAAATTTACCCAGCTTAGTGTGGACGTAGCCTAAGTTGTTGAATGTGAATGAATTTACCTGACATTATCTGAATTGTCCCAATTCGATAAACCCCATCCGGCACGCCAACCAGGTCAAAACAACTGCTTAGAATTAACTGCAGAGTGCCCTATCTTCCAACAGTTGACCTACTTACTGTACTGTATGTGCAGTGGCAGGTCAGCCTAGCTAACATAGCCTCTGTACTCCATTCATATAATCCCTGCACTTCTTGCCTGCCTGCCTGCCTGATATGTTTGACTTGGTGGATGTGAAGGGAATGTGGAGGCCCTCTTCCAGAATCAGTCACAGAGGATTTTTTTCATCTTGTACCTTTGCAGCCATTGGCATAGTAGTGATGCTGAGTCAAACTCCCACTTACCTTCCAACTCCCTGATGTCATCAGCTTTCACTCAGGAAGTCTGGAGCGAACTAGTGGCCCAGCGAATCTGAATGTTTGCATTGATTAGGCTTCTTGCAAGACAGACTCTGTACTGACTCTGTTCTGTTTGTGACAAATGGGCTTCATCCACATCTGTCTGCTAGTATATTTGAATGTGCTGTTTAGCTGCCTCCATGGCCATGTCCCACACAGAGAGTGAGAGTGAGAGAGAGAGAGAGAGAAAGAGAGAGAGAGAGAGATACCCCTGATACTGCAATTTCATGGTTATATTTGAGTATGTGGGTATTGAGCATGCCTGTGTCAGCGTGTGCCTCTTGTTAGAGCCTATGTGTGGTGCAACGCTGCAGTCGTCGGTTTTAGTACAGGCCTGACCACAAATGAGATATAGAAATAGACACCATAATTTCTATGTGGCTCTCATTTCAGCCGCAGTAATGCTCTTCAGTTTTTACTTCCTGATACATTCAGCCGAAACCTTGCCTGAGGGAAAGTATTCCCAAATGTTATCCTATATCAAATCATCTTTAATATAGTTTACCGCTTAATCATAAGGAAAGTATCATTTAAAATCTGGCTCACAATATCTAAACTCTAGGACAGATGGATATTAATGCTGAGCTTGTGGTTGCTGTCTGTTATTGTGTGGTTTAGCTGACAGATTCTCCTCCCTCCCTCTGTTTCCAGTCTATTACAGAGCTCTTGTCAACTTCACTGACTCCCTGGTCTACGGCCCTGAGCTTGAGGACATCTTCTCTCCGGCCTTCACTGAAATCTCTGATGCAGTGGTGGATACGGTAGGGGGGAGTCTAATAACATTCACACAGACCTTAACCACATCACATGCACATGTCATATAAACTATACTGAGTGTTGGTCTTATATAGTAAGCTATGGTTATTAGTGCCTTTTAAGGTTTATCCATGCGCTCTGTAACTTTTCTAATGAAAGTATGTGTGACCTTGTGTCTGAAAAGAAGCTGCAGGCTTGTTTATTTAAACTCATCCTTTCTGTATGGTTTTTCCCCCACAGCTGGAGTCAGAGTACAACAGGATCCCAGGCGTCCAGACAGTCAGCGTGGTCCTCATCAAGTAAGAACATATTTCCTGTTAATCATGCCTTGTGGCTCCTACTCCAGGTGATATTTCTCTTCCTTGTTCAAAACAGGATGAAGCCAGCAGTGTAGGCCTTTAGTTAGTAGTTCATTCTGACTCTTTTTAAGGACATGCAAAGAATAAAAATGTTGATCTCTACAATGCAGTTGTCCTTTATAACCTTCTACTACGCCACACTCTTAAACCTGCCCTGGTCTTCCTTGCTCTCTGTAGGAAGATGATAAGAGAGGATGGCGTGGATGTTTTTGTGGAGCTGGACGTGGGTTCTGAACAGAACAGCAACGAGGAGCAGATTCGCAGTGTGCTGTACAGCGTGGTGAAGGAGGGCGCCATCGCTTCCTACATTACATCGGTCCAGGGCTTTCAGTTCAGACGGCTGGGAGAAGGTAGACCCTCAGCTGTAGCAAAGTAGAAATGTGTTTGTCCTGCAACACAGCTAGTGCTAGCTATACGTTTGCAGCAGAGTAAAAGGTCTATCAGAGGGTTAGGCAGTGTCCTTAACATGTCTCTCTGGTTTCTAGCGCAAGCTCTGCCCCAAGTGGAGCCTATGGCAGTGCCAGGTTTGTACTGTGCCATGCCTGCTGCATGGTGACTGATGGAGCCGGTGTAGATACCGTATGACTGTAGTGCCTTTAGAATGAAGACTCGAGCTGTTCCTCCCTCATGACCTTGACCGTTTATGATGGCCTCTACTCTGACATGTGTTAGCAATGATCGTGCTGTCTGAGGAATGTTATGCATGGAAGCACCAATGTAAAGTATACCATATCTGAAAATGGTCCTTTAAGTTCTATAGTGCACAGTGAATACGAAGGATTTTTGCATGGCATGAGTTTGATTAGAAATGCTTCTGTTCGCTGAACTTGCAAACAGCTTTTGATTTACACAAATGCCAATACAACAAACGCAGGCGTGTTGACTGACAGTGTAATGGTTACTTCATCTCCAACTCCCATGCTCAGATAAAAATAGTAGTTTTTTAATAGTAGAGTATTTCATTGATGTTACGTAATAGGCACAGAGAGTCTTGACAGCATGCTTTTTTTAACCAGGGTCAGCTATTTTAACCACAGAGAGGGTTTTAGAAACAAATCTAATGCAACAAAAACCTTCCAGATATTTTGTTCTTAAAAAAATCTCCATTTCCTCAAACATCTCCCTGTATATTGCTATATTGTATATTGTATATTGAAAATGCTCCCTAATTGTTCTACTTACTGTAGTGATCTAACAGCTGAAGGACCCAGGATGCTGCTCAACTATTGTGTTTCCATGCATTTGCATTGTGACGTGAGCCTAGCGTAGTGTATTGGCTGTACTGTTGCTTTGGCTTGCATGTCTTTGATCCTT
>CABFOQ010011676.1:2150-30462 GCA_900660455.1 Gephyroberyx darwinii | reverse complement strand
AGCGACCCAGTCCAGTCACCCCCACTACCCCCACCACCACCACCCCCATCAAGAAGCCCATGCGCCCCCCTGGGCCCCCTGGGCCCTGCAGAGCGGACCAAGCAACGTGCCAGAGCGGAGAGTGTATCCCACGGGACTACCTCTGTGACGGAGAGAGGGACTGCTCGGATGGTAGTGATGAGTTCAGATGTGGTGAGTAATAGCAACACACACACATGCTTGTTCATGTGCACACCCTCAGACTTCAGCGTGCACTCTTATCCTCTGTCTGTCCACAGGTACGCCATCGCCCTGTGAGCCCAATGAGTTCAAGTGTAAAAATGGCCGCTGCGCCCTCAAACTTTGGCGTTGCGATGGAGACAATGACTGTGAGGACAACTCGGATGAAACAGACTGCCGTGAGTCGATTTCTGTTTCTTGACCTTGTGATCTGATAGAGCAAACTGGAGGAAGGTGGATATAGTTTTGTGAAGCGAGCCACTGCCTTCAGTCTTTCTGGTCCTAAATTGAAAGCAGTGTATAAGAATGACTCAAAGTTTCCTCCCTCTCTATATTCTTATCGCTGCAGCCACCAAGGGTCCTGGTGACACATGTGCCCCCGAACAGTTTGTATGCCTGAGTGATCGTACCTGCATCCCAGCTAGCTATCAGTGTGACGAAGAGCCAGACTGTCCTGACCGCTCTGATGAGTACGGCTGCAGTAAGTCTCAGACCAGCTGTCCATAAAGCACCATCTCTCTACTCTTTCTCTCTTTCTGTCACACACACATCTCTCTCTCTTTTTCCTTGCTGTTTGATCTTTCTCTCTCTGCTTCTTTGGCTCTCCTGTATAGTTGCCCTCCGAGTTCCTTTGTACCCTGACTATTTTGCAGTGAACCAGGCTCTTTTCACACATGTGATGACTGAGACACAGAGCCTTTTGTGAACCATTCAGTCCTGAGAACTGAAAGGGAATTGTCCATCCATAGCAGAGATGTTATATTTGCTGACTTTCAGGACTTTCAGGCACCAGTCACATGCCGACCCTTTTAAAACTGAGAGGTTGAGATGTGTTTTTGTACATGTATGTGATGTATTTTTGTCACCCATAGCCCCTCCCTCAGTGACAAGCCCACCAGAGGAGTCCATTCAAGCAGCACGGGGGGAGACGGTGACATTCACATGTCAGGCTGTGGGAGTGCCCACCCCCATCATCACCTGGAGACTCAACTGGGGGCATATCCCTGTTAGTGGCAGGTGGGTTTGATGAGAAATTCTCCACCCCTCTGACCTTTTCTCATCAACACTATGATGAAAACTGCCCTGCTTTCGGCAGCGACAAAAAGGATAGGATGGGCATATGTTCAATTCCATTGAATTCCATTGAAACTGATATCCTTTAAATGTTATTAAAAGTTAAGATGTTGGTTAAAGTTATGATGTTTTTATTGATGCTACTTTGGGAAAACGTGCGTTGCAATGTCAGGGCAAAGCTCTCTCGAGTAAGGCATCTGCATCTGGTGAAAACAAATCTTGCCTAATTGATTTGAAACAGATCATGAAGGTTTCAAAATTAATTAGTCTGTATTGCAATATTCTCATCTCATCAATAAAGAGTGCTCTTTAAGATTGCTATATCTTTGCAGCCTGCAGTGTTACCATGTCAGTGTTGACTCACAATTCCACTTAAACTGATTTTATTTATTAAGATATTTGTGGTGTGCTGTAGCTTTGCGTTGGCCTCTGAGAATGAAAACTATTTTCCATACTATTCCAGTTTGCCTTCTGTGGTTAGGTTATCATAATTAAAAATGTTTTGCTTAATAAGATTTAGATTTAGCCCCAGCTCCTCCTGTCCACATGGCGAAGTGTCCTTGGGCAAGACACTGAACCCCAAATTGCTCCTGATGGTCAGGCCAGTACCTTGCATGGTAGCTCACTGGCATCGGTGTGTGTGTGTGTGTGTGTGTGTGTGTGTGTGTGTGTGCGTGTGAATGGGTGAATAAGAGGAGTATATTGTAAAGTGCTATATAAATGCAGCCATTTACCATATGCAGACTTTAGTGTCATATTGAGAAATGGAGTCATAAATGGAAGGCTTGTTATTATGTCCGCACTGAGTTGATATAGAGGCACAAAGAAGGAGAGGCGGGAAATACATCAGACTGTCCTTCGTTTTTATATAAGGACATTTTTGTTATATCCTCTTGTGCCCAGGATCTCCATGACCAGCAAGAATGGTCATGGTACCCTGACCATTCGTGACGTGAAGGAGGCGGATCAGGGGGCGTATACCTGTGAGGCCATCAATGCCAAAGGCCTGGTGTTTGGTATCCCTGACGGAGTGCTGACTCTCACACAGAAACCAGGCACGGGTACCAACACGTTATTCCCTTCCTACTTGTCTCCCTTTGAGTTTAGTCCCTTTACCTTTGGGCCTGAAATTCTTCCTGAACAGTTTCTATATTTCTTCACCCTCAGAGAAATCTAGATCCTTAGCAATACACCCCAGTTAAGCATATAAAATAGCTAAAATATCTGTAAAAGTCTTGAGAACTCTTTTCCTGTGCCCACCAGGCAACTGTCCTGATGGTCACTTCACTGTGGAGGGCCGCTGTGTGTCCTGCTTCTGTGCTGGAATCTCCAAGAACTGCCAGGCCACCGGACGCTACCGCAACCAGATCAGCCTGCGCTTCACTGACGAGGACGACTTCAAAGGCACTGATGCAAATGATGCTTATGAAAGAGATTTTTATAGAGCTAATGAACTAACTAAGAGAAGTACTGCTTTGAATTTTGTTGTACTCATCATAGCATTTTGACCATTAATGCAGAATTAAACAGGATAAATGAATGAGGAAATAGCCAATACAAAGAACTAAGTTGGGCGATAACCCCTCCCATCATGACAACCTTTTCTCTGTTTTCCTTTCTCTTTCTGGCCTCAAGGAGTGAATGTTACTTACCCTCTTAGGCCAGGCACTCCTCCTCTCTCCTCCACTCAGCTCCTCATTAATCCTGAGATGGAAGAGTTCCAGCTCGTCGACCTATCGCGACGTTTCCTCGTCCTTGACTCCTACTGGACCCTGCCCCGCCACTTCCTGGGCAACAAGGTAACGAATAAAACTCTTTAAAGGCTTCATTTCACAACTGTAATTATTATCACAGTTAATATGTATGAAATCTATTCTATATGTTTTTAGATTGACTCCTATGGAGGATCCCTGAAGTACAAAGTGCGGTACACACTGGCCCGTGGTCTGTCTGAGCCTGAGGAGAAGCCGGATGTGGTCCTGGTCGGGAATGGGCGCAGGCTTGTGTATCGCAGAGGCAACACCGCCCCTTCTCGTGTCAACCAGAAAGAGATCAAATTCACTGAAGTATGTCTATGGTTCAGAAAAGCTCTTCTAGTAAAAACAAGTGCAGATTTTGGTGCATCCATAGCAATGACTTACAGTTCTTTCTGAATACACCACGATGATTGTGGGAGTTGTTTGAAAAGTGTGAAGATTCATAGCAAATGTTACATTTTAACAATAATTCAGCTGTTACTACTTTATTAATCAGATACTGATCAATAAAGAACATTTCTACAAGATTTGTAGAAAAAGCTTTTCTCTAGTGCTAAAAAACTGTGATCAAGGTTGTCTCACCTCTGACTGACCTGAATTTGGCTCTTGATGACCATGGCATTGTAGTAAAAATCATACTTGATGTGATACAAGAACTATACATTCCCTGGATGAAATAATGTAATAAGCCTGATGTAAATTCCCTGTAACCTGCATGGTTGCCTCAATAAACTTTGATTGTTGCTGTTTTAGGAAAACTGGCAGCATTCCAATGGTCGGCCGGTGAGCCGTCAGGAGCTGATGATGACCCTGGCCAACCTGGACAGCATCAGTATCCGCACCATTTACGACAACCACATGGTCAGCGTTGCACTTAGTGATATTGTGATGGATACCACCAGCGTGGAGTTTAGCACCCGGGGTCATGCTAAGGATGTTGAAGAGTGCAGGTGAGGAAAAACCCTCAAATAAAGACTCCAGGGTTTTAGTAAAAGGCATTGATATGGGAGAGCTTTGCACGTCTGAAGTAATCAGCAGCCTACAGACAGCCTACAGAAAATGCAAGCAATGAACCAGTTTGGACTTGTTTTCACATTCGGGATAAAGAGAATTGCACAGCAATACAGTGATTCGTATAGGTATGAAAGAAGAACCTTTCCATGCTGATGTGGTTCGTAGCTATGTTTCCATCCAACTGTCAACTGTCAAACTTTTCAAATGTTGCAAAAAGTGAAAATGAAATCAGGTGCCTTTCCGTTGGCTGAGTTGAAGCAAATACATAGGCTTCCTGAATGTACAGCTATGTCAAAATACACCCCTGGAGAAAAATGGATGCAGTCTTTTAAGAATTGAATAGCATTGGGCATGTTGGGATTGTTCTTTTGTATCAGCTAATGTTGGCCATATGTCATGCTGTCCAAAGACAAAAAACAAAGAAATGCACTTGGCAAGAAATGCACAAACTGGCATACAACATACAATGGCCACAACGGGCACCTTATACATGGGAGCAACAGTGCATATGACCTTTCTGGGAGGTTTTGAACTGTTGTGCCATGAGAGTGAACCATTCATCAACCGATCATTTCTTTATCAACAGAAAACCTAGATAAAGCAGGCTTAAAAACCTTTTTGCAATACTGAGGAAATTTTACAGCCTTTCTAGTTTGATACATAATAGTTTGCACAAAAATAGAAAATATGGAAACTCAGCTTGAGCCAAGTCTGAGTGTGTCATACCCATGTTTGTTGTTCCCAGGTGTCCTCCTGGATATACAGGCCTGTCCTGTGAGATGTGTTCATCTGGTTTTGAGCGTGTCCCTGGTGGGACCTATCTGGGCACCTGTGCTGGTTGTAACTGTAATGGACACGCCAGCGCCTGTGACCCTATCAGCGGACACTGTCTGGTGAGAGCTAGTTCCTCATTGACCAACATGGCTGTCAATCACTCATCACTCATATATTTTTGGACATGGAAAATGGAATTTATTTTCCCCAAAAAAGGGTTTCCACTAATGTATCACACACCACCTCTTTGAAATATGGAGAAATGAAGTTTGCTGACCAGAATGGATGCCTGTCTGGTTAAACTCTATTTTGTGTGGAGTTCATGGGAAAGATTGACCAGTGTGTTCTTCCTGCCGCAGAGCTGCCAGCACAACACAGAAGGCCCTCAGTGTGACAAGTGTCGCCCGGGCTACTTTGGTGACCCGAGTCGAGGTCGCCCGGATGACTGCAAGCCCTGTCCCTGCCCCTACAGTGAGACTTCCCGCCGGTAAGAGGTCACCGCAAGGTCAACCCCCCCCAATACACACAGGCAGACACATAGACAGACACTGTGCACACAAATGCACACAAATGCACACAGACACACACACCAAGGCCAGAATCAGGGAATGGAAAGAGATATTTCGCCCTGTAGTTTTATATTCCCCGAGGTTGGACTCAGAAATAGAACACTGGTTTATTCATTCCCCGTGTCTACCTGTGACCTTCATGCTACCCATTAACCCACTGCTGTAAGTTTTAATCTGTGGGCTTTGGGGTTTTGTTTATAGGTTCTCCGACACCTGCTTCCTGGACTCTGACCAACAGGCAACGTGTGATGCCTGCAAGCCCGGCTACACAGGAAGACGCTGTGAAAAGTGAGGAAGTTGATGTCATATGCCTTTAGATCTGTACAAGTATGCTGCTTAAAGTTTGCCAACTATAGCATATGTATGGTTTCAACAGCTTGAAGATGATGGTGACATAAATTGTGGCATATGGGATCAATCTATGGACATAGTGATGATGATGAATCTCATCTTTAGAGGATATCATGTGGTTTTGATGAAGATTGGCGAGACATAGAAAATGATTTTGATGAATGAAGCCTAATGGTGATAAGCAGTGCCAGCTATAGGACATGCTTTTGATAAATAAGAGTCAATTATAACTCTTATTTTTGCTCTATTTTAGGTGTGCTCCTGGTTACCAGGGTAACCCTCTTCAGCCCAATGGAAAATGTGTTCCAAATCGTGAGTTTGAAGTTCATGAAATTCCCCCTTCCTGGTATGAAACAGACAGTCAGATGTTTCACCTGGACTGTTGTACACTCCAGTAATCCAGTGCTATGACCATTAGAAAGTCCTGGCCCTATGTAATGGTTACCATCAGGCTTTTCTCCTGGAAGTACAGTATAGTATGTGGTAATGGCTCAGGTATGCACAGTGGCTGGAACAATCCCAGGTGAACTTTCCTCCCCATACGTCATCTTCTTTCCTCTCTTCTCCCCCTTCAGAAAGCTCCAAGTGCGATAACAGAGGAACGATCAACTCCAACAGCAGGCCATGCAGCTGCAAGGTATAGAAACATCTGACTGCATTATGTTGAAATACTAAATGAGACGTTAGGGTTAGTTTATTAATATCCTAACTATATAACAAAAGCTTACTGTTAAATCTGAAGTTAATTTTGTGGTTTGTGGTACTGTCATGTTTTTGCTGCTGTCATCTTTAAGAAATGATGAGCTAGACAGGCAGATGGATCACATGTGTGTGTGTGTGTTGCAGAACAATGTGGCAGGCGCTCAGTGTGATGAGTGTAAGCCTGGGTCCTTCCACCTTTCAGAGGCCAACCCAGATGGCTGTCTACAGTGTTTCTGTATGGGCGTCACCAAACAGTGCGCCAGCTCCACTTGGAGCAGAGACCAGGTAGGTTGCCAAGCTATGAATGGGTAAGGGAGGGGGCAAATACACTCGCTATCAAGGTTGCACTCAGTGTTTGTGCAGTTGCGCTGAATCAGCAAAACTACTCCACTTTCAGAGGCAAAACAGTGACACGCAATGTGCAAACAACGACAGAGTGAAGTGTGCGCCGATGTGGCAGCACGTGCATGATCTGTAAATGTAAGGAAAGCACATATCAGTCAGACGCTTTGTTTGTGTCCCCCAGGTACGTGGAGGGGTCAACGGGCAGCTCTTCTCCCTCTCCAACAGTGCCAACACCAAAACTATTTCTGAGGGCATCTCCCAGAGGGGCTCTAACGAAGTGGTCTACCGCTCCTTCTCCAACCTCCCCAATGGCATCTACTACTGGGTCCTGCCCGACAGCTTCAGAGGAGATAAGGTGAGAGAAGAGCGCAGTGCACAGGAGAGGGAAGGGAGCATTTCTCTCTCTAAGAAAAAAGTGTGAAGTGAGTGTTAGTCAAGCTAGATTTCTCTGCCCTTTCTGTCTCAGTCATGCCTCAACATGTTGTCGAGTGAAAAGGCTACACTTAATCCAGACAGCAAGCCTCTTTTCAACCTTTGGCTTGAGTTCGTAGTCATGCTCAACATGCGTGTCATGTGATCTCAGAATTACCCCAGCGTGTTATAGGGGTGAAATACCTTTCCACCATCCAGCCTACTCAGAATATCGTTGATGAGCATCTCTCTCTCCACGTTGCTGCCAGGTGACGGCCTATGGCGGGGAGCTTCGCTACACTGTACGTTATGAACCATGGCAGCGCGCGCTGGTGATTGACGGTCAGCCGGATGTGGTTCTCCAGGGCAATGGCATTTTCCTGGAACACTACTCTCAGACCAAGCCCCTCCCACGTGTCCCGACAACTATCACTGTGACCTTCAGAGAGGTGTGTTTTTTTTTCCTGAGCGAAAAAACGAATCTAAATGTAAATCGTCAGACCGTGCTATTAGGCTAACTTCTCTCTCTCCTCCGCTCCCTTCCGTCTTGATAGTCTGCGTGGCGTCGCGCTGACAGGCAGCCCTGTACTCGTGAGCACCTCCTGATGGCCCTGGCTGACGTTACTGTCTTCATGATCAGAGCTACCTACGCAGACAACATGGCTGAGAGCAGGTATGATGCACACGAGGTTCTTCTGGTCCACAGTTCATGAGTATGCCTCAAAATGAATCCAAGAGCATTTCACATTGTGGTAAATAGGAAGATCTTTGTGGAAATTTCAAGACCAGTGATTTTGTTGTTGCTGATGTTTGTGCCTTATATAGTATCTCAGACATCAAGATGGACATTGCTGTCCCCCACTCCACTGGTAATGAACGGGCTCTGGAGGTGGAAGAGTGTTCCTGCCCTCAGGGATACAGAGGACCCTCTTGCCAGGTACACATGGAAGTAGACGCGCACACACACACACACACACACACACACACCCTATAATAATACAGTTGATTTCTTTGAGGAAAGAAAAAAAATGGAGTCTGTTTCAACCTAACGTGATGGAACAAAGTGATACTCTCTTCTCTGTCATCACTTGTTTCTGGCCTGAGGTGTTTTTCCATGTCTCTGCAGGAGTGCGATGAGGGTTACACCCGGACGGGCTCTGGCCTTTACCTGGGCACCTGTGAGAGGTGCGATTGCAACGGCCATGCCAGCAGCTGTGACCAGGAGACTGGCGCATGTCTGGTAAGTTATGCCACTCTTCCTCTCTCACTCCCGTGCCAGAGCAGAACCCACTTTGATCTCTGCAGTGGAATGCACTAATGGTTTCTTGGCGAATCCCAACATGTGGAAACACTGTCACTCATGAGTGTGTTCCATGAATCTCACCTCCTCCCTACGTGTGTGTGTGTGTGGTTTTTTTTTTTACGCCCTGACCAAAAGCAATGTCTCCATAACACCGCTGGGCCAAGGTGTGAGCGTTGTCTGCCTGGTTTCTATGGAAACCCTGTCGCGGTCGGTGCTCAGTCCTGCCAGCCCTGCCCCTGCCCAGGAACCTCTGCCAGCAACCAGTGAGTTCTTGTCTAAAAATACTGTTCAGTCTCTGAAAGCCAATACGGATGCTTGCCTGTTGAATTCTAGATTAGGCAAGCTCTATTTTTTTATACTCATCAATAAACATAATATAATATATAATAATATAATATATATCATACAAGATATATTTTTGCCTCCTGCTAAAAAGAGCAGAATCATGGTGTGTGGCTCTCTTTTCCCCCAGGTTCTCCCAGTCCTGTTATATGGATTCTGATGGCCAGCCGACCTGTGACAGTTGTCCCCCTGGATATACCGGCCGGCGCTGTGAGAGGTAGGTCCTCTCCCTTTCGCCTTTTCCCATTCCTCTCTATCTTTCTCTCAGGGTCGGCTGGACACTGCTCAGTGTTTGGGGTTACTGGGCGGACCGGCAGCGAGGTTAGCAGGGGCCGGCAGTAGCACCCATTGGTTTCATTCACAGAAAAGGGATAAAAGCATGTCTGTGGTTTGCATCTATCTTGTTTTTCCAAGCCAGTCGTGATTGAGTGGTGTCAGTGGGGGGATGGGAGAAGCAAATCAATGCCACCCATTCTAATGTAATAAAGGGGTTTATGTAATGGGTTGTATCTGTGAAGTTATGTACTGTGACCCTTCCTTCAACTCTGCTATTGGATGCTGTTGACTCATTGGACTTAATGGAAGGTTAATCAATGTTATTTGTATTCTAATGTAAGGAATAGCAACCATCGGTGGTAAATGATATATGAGCTGAACCTGCAGTCATATCATTATTTTTTTTATTGTTTGTGGAAAAAAATATTGAAGTAGAATTATGTCCTGAGGAAACCTTTTGTTGGCATACTTACATTTTCTTTATTCTGTCCTCTGCTTTAACTCGGTATAACTCAGTTTAACTCAGTGATTGCTTTCTGCTTAAGCTTTGCGCTTTGCTGGAAGTGACATTTAAAGCTGTTGGCTAATGTGATCTGTGTTTATGCACAGACCATATTTAAATGCTGGGTCTCTAAGGCATAAATGTAGGCGTGGCATTTATGAGGACTCCTGTCTGTCTGATGAATCTTTGCCGCTCCAAGGGCAAAGATGATGAGGTGACTTGGGTATAAGACACGATTCATTCATCATTATCGTCATTTGATTATTTGAATCTTTCTGCCTGCACCATGCCTGATTCTACTGTTTTGACGTTAAGAAAAGAGACACCGTCTGCAGACAGTTGTGGGGATCCCTTCCAGAAGGGGCAGGTAGAAGGCTTCCTGCCTGTGGGATGTGGAGCTGAAGCAGTGTTCAATTTCAGCTTGGAGAAAGAATTACTGCAACATGGCAGTGGAGATGATGATGATGATGACTACATTGACTACCAGTGGAACATCACCACCATGGGCCCCAGGAGCATAGGAACAGCTGTCATCCCTACCAGGAGTTTACTGTCCACTGCAGCTCACCGCCGCACCACCAGCTCAGCCACAGCAACTGGGGAAGACATGGTCCCAGTCACCCCCAACAAATCGGTGCCCCGACTCCCACCACGCTTCACAGCCAGTCCAGAGGACAGACACTCCAGCTTCCAGCACCTGCTCCGGATGCACCTCAACACCTTCAACCAACGTCTGAGCATGCTTGAAAGGAACACGCTTGATATGAAGGAGAGCATTCACACCATGGAGGACCTGCAGAGCAGCCTCAGTTCCCAGCTTGAGAAGCTTATTGCTATGCAGCCAGCTACGGAAAACAAGGAGAAGGTTAGCGAGCTGGAGAAGAGCTACAAAGACATGGAGTCCCGTCTGAGCAGACTCGAAGGGAGGCTGGAGATCCTAATTGATGGCTTCACAGCCCTCGCTCAGGAGATGAACAAGATGAAACGCACCAGACACATCTCCCATCCGCCCCAAGAAAGGAGGGTTCTGCCGCCACTCACCGCAGTCCTTGTGCCTTCCATGTACACAACACAACTGCCTACAGTCAGGATTATACCGACAGAAAAACCTCCAGCCAGTAGAGCCACTGTGCCCAAAAGCATACCTACACCCCGTCTCCCTGTGAATAAACCCACCACTGCTTCTCGGAGAAACAGAAAACTTAAACCATCAGCCACCACTAAGTCAACATCCAAACCTCTCAAAAATAGTATAAAGCTCAAATCAGCCACTAGGTCATCCAAAAGTCAAGTCACAAGGTCAACAATCAAGTTTAAGACCACTCTGAGTAAACCAAGGACTAGTACTAGACCTAAACCACAGGCTACAATGAAGCCTGAAACTAAGCAACCAGTGAGAAAGAGGCCTGCTGTCACAGCTAAGCGTCCATCACAACGTAGCCAAACAAAACCTAGGCAAGTTAAAGAAGAGGTAGCAACCACTAAATTTCAACTGGATCCACCATCTCACAAATCCAAACCTGCAAAAAATGCATCCAAAACCCCACTGTTGCCTGGACCACATAACAAGGCTGATAAAAGGGATGCTACTCAAACTAGGAGAAATGATGGGACACGCAAGGCATCAGATGCACCGGATCGAAAGAAGGTTCAGCAGGGTGTAAAAACTGTTGATTCGAAGAAACTGTCGAAGCCAAACAGTGGTAACTCTAACCAACATCGGAAAAAAAGTGAGCGCACCGCATTTACGTTGGTCTCGCCATCTCATAAAACCCAGGCTTCACATAAAAGCAAGGTCACTACCACAACCACAAAACCTGCCAAGGCTATTACCACTAAGAAACTGTCAAAGACAAAAATGAAAGGGAAACCCCAATCTTCCCCTTCTAGAAAAACCCAACGGAAAAAGAAGACAAAGACTCACTCAAGTGTTGTGGACCTACTGAGGCTCTTGACAGGAGACCACAAGTCTACAAAGGAAACGGAAAAGCAAGATGGTTCTCTTCACGTGGTCTTGGGAAGGCTGGCCATTCCTATCAGAATTATCCCTGATGACTAGGGGATCATGTTGTGTTGTGTTTTTTCCCCATTGTTTGTCTGCAGGTTCTGGTCCTGATATTTCTCTCTCTTATCACAATAATATCTATGGAACTTTATGAAGGGACTGATTTTATTACACTGTTATTTTAGAGGAACTTGTCAACATTGAAAATGTTGAATTATGTGCTAATATGGTCTGAAGTTTTCATTGAGATACTATAGTCTTTGCTTTGAAGCTGTATTTTATGACAATCGAAACATTTGCACAAAATCTTGCTATGAAGGTACAGCATAGCAGTAGTACCTCTCATATATGTACATTTGTCCATTTTCTTATGGCCAGACTACCTCAAGTTTTACATGAGTGTCATCTTCACATTATCAGTCCCATGTTGGGTTATTTCAAAAACCTCATGCCTCCAAATGATAATTGTTGGTGTCCTTGCAAGAGCCTTGCATCTCCAAGTTGTAGTATGTACTACACTGCAAAAAATCATCAAAAGTCATTTAATCTAGTATTGCACTTCAAAATCATATTTTTAAAGAAAATATATATGATAATGGGGTAAAATATATATGCCATGGGGTGAGATAATTTCACTTGTTTACAATCCGAATAAACTCAAGTGAGACGATCTTGATACAGGTGGAGTGATCTGCCTTATTTCAAGATATTGTGACTTTTTAGAACGGACTTGAAACAAGTGAAACAGCATGGGAAACAATTGAAATAATCTCACCCCAAGATTTTCAGACTGAATATGGAACTAAATGACTTGTTAGATTTTTTTGCAGTGTATATATTTTTGATGAACATTTTTATCAATTGGCCCCAATGTTGTAATTCATGTTCTACACATTGTGGGAAATGTCAGCCTTCAGTATGAAAGTCAAATTTGAGATGGAAAGTTCTTCTAGGACACAAGTGTTACACTCAGTTTAGATATTTGTTAAATAGCCAATTTTGAGGGATAACCCTTAGCAAAATAGCAAAATTACAACAGATTGATCTATTACTGAATATCAGTCATATCCTCAGCTGTTAGTGAAATGTTTTCCCAGACCGTCCCTAGTATCGTCTTTAGGACGAATGTTGAAATTCAGTGTTTTATATTGATGATAATATCACATTGTTTATTATGTTTCATCTATGTGTACCATGAGCATACCCTTGTAATGTCCTTTCTTAATAGCCTTTAATTCAGCATATTTTCATCATGTTTATGTGCCATTTTTAAATCTGTAAACAACATTGATGGGAAGGCTTGAAAAAGTTAAACTACATCTCAAAAGTTAGACTGGATAGATTTTCCCAAAGCAAGTTCATAGCATTGAAGTCCTCTTGAAGCAGTTTGCTGGCTGTTGACCTGAGGACCTGCCAGAGGACAGGTGAGGTAAGACTGAGGGCAGCTGTCCTCGGGGCAGCCTGCACCCATCTACAGCTGGATCAGCCTTTGGGGAGCGGTGCCATTGCTTGCTTGGAATACGGGCATATTGCATTTATTATCATAAATAACTCTTCAGCTCTTGAGCGCCTTGTTCTTCTGCGTGTCATATCAGCTCTGCTCACCTCTGCTCTGTTCTGACATAAGTTCTACATTTGTGAAACGTTTATTTGAACATTTGTTAAATTCTAGTAAAATATTTCTGATTCCCTCTTCAATGTTCCTGTTTCTGTGCAAAGGGCTTCCTCAGTTTCAGCTGTACCACACTCATTTGAGAGATGGGATCAACATCTGACACATGTTGAGTGTTTTAGCATTGGCAATGCTTCATCCATCTCCAGTGCTAGCAATATTTCATTTTCTTTGTCTTTTTGGGAAAGCTGAGTTATTGTTTATGTACATTATTGCACAATCTGGGTGTCATTCTGTGGTTTGTAGGTTGTTTGAATATCAGACCTATGCATAGTGCAGACATCTTGGTAACTACTTACTGGCTAGAATTACAGTATCATTTGGATCTGCCTTGTCTGAGTAACGTAGTCCTTTGTTCAGTATTGATATCCTCTATGGGCCAAGAGGGCTTCCTTAAGGACAAGTTTCATGAAATGTGTCACCTCACGCAGACGTCCCAGTTTCCTGCCTCATTGTTCTTTGGTTTAAAAACACGTGTCCTCTTTGACTGGAATTATTTACAAACTTGTCTATTTTTAATTTCAGATGTGCTGCAGGATACAATGGCAACCCCATGCATGGACAGAAGTGCGTTGTTGGCAACAATGAAGTCAATGGTACGTATGCTGGGCCACGCAAATGTCTGATGTCATTCCAGGCAGCTTATTCTTCACATTTGCAAAAGTTGTCAAGATTCCCTTCGGACACTAATCTGGACTGAACATAAATATGTGGTATAGAGAGATCACCCAGACAGTAATCATCTGCTCTACTGGCCTGTTACAGGTAACTGTTTCAACTGTGACCAAAGAGGAAGTGAAGGTTGCAATGGAGGTGTGTGCCACTGCAAGGTAAAAAAGATGCCAGCATTTTCTTTTACAATAACTATCAACTTGTTACCTTTTGATTTCCTCTTGTCCACTTCTAAGGCAGCCTAGACTGGATTCATTTCCCTCTCATCACATTCCATTGATATTGTGTTGCAGATGAATGTCGAAGGCTCATCTTGCTCCAACTGCAAGTCTGGAACCTTCCACCTGAGCCCAGATAACAAAGATGGCTGCCTGTCCTGTTTCTGTATGGGTGTCACTCAACAGTGCTCCAGCTCCACCTACTATAGAGACCTGGTAAGGCCTACTAGTGGTGCAGCAGGTGCATCATATGAGAACCATGGTATGAGACATACTTCAAGAAGACTGCTGAACAATCAAACCAAAAGTGTAACCAAGATTATGTTGGCGAGTAAATTAAGCATCTATAGGTGGGAGAAAGCAATGTGTGTGTGAGCATGTGTGTGTGTGTTTGTGTGTGTGTTTGAGGGGGTGGAGGGTGGAGCAGTTCTCTAACTCATACACTAACACTCATCAGACCGGCCTTGAGTGGTTCCAAGCCAGTGAGATCACATCCATCAGTGGTGCTGGCCAGAGATTGACTGATATCTCTTGTGACAACATCCCACATTGGCAATTATTTCTGTGCACTCACTCACCCATGATAAGTGATATACTGCAAAGGGCAACTTTTGGCTCTTGTCTCAGACCTTCCTCAAGGCAAACGGTTGAGTAACTTGCAGTCTGGATGTGACCTCCAGAATGAGCCTTCTCCCCCTGGAAAAATGGTGTAAATTCAACTTTATATCATGGCAGGTGTACAATTTCCCACACTGGAGGTAAACTTTACTGAAACCTGAAGAGAAATGTGTGAATCAACACAGCTTGATTGGGCAGGCTGGGGAATGCTTGTCTGTTGAGACCTGTGTAATCAATCAATAGATCAATACGATGCATTCAGGGTAGCAATAAATCACTGGAACTTATAATACTAATGCTTTTTAATTCCAAAGTAAAGCAAAATGTAGATTCAGGTGTGTGTGTCAGTTATTTGAACAAACAAACCAAACAAATCTCAACTTTGAGTCCCAAGTTTTAAGATACTACTTTTTTACTTAATTTTTCATAGAGTTGAGTGTTTTTTCAAATGTGATCCCCCAGGTGTCATCAGTCTTTGCTCCAGGGAACTTCCAGGGATACGCTCTGGTGAACCGTCAGCGCACCAACCGTATCTCTACTGGTTTCACCGTGGAGGTGTCCACTGAAGGCACTCAGCTCTCCTACACCAACTTTGACTACCTGGGACAGGAGCCCCACTACTGGCAGCTACCAGGAGTCTACCAGGGAGACAAGGTCAGTACCACATCGAGTTATATGCAGTTGCTAAAGCCACACCAACTCCTCAACACCTCAGTGCTGACTTCTAAATCCACACTGAGCTGGAGCAGCACTCCCCAGAAACCTGTAGACCATTCTCAAAGTTTCCTCTACTGCTCTGTCTGGTGCCAAGCTGTTTCTTCTTATTTCCAAACCTCTGCCATTTTTGTTTTCAAGCAACTTCATGCAATTGCTACCTCATTCTCTATGTGTGCAATCGTTTGGTTATTTTGATTCCATTTTAAGATGTATTTTCATCTTCTGTTGTTAAACTAAATCTCTGTGTGATGTGTGTAGTTTCAGGGGCTCAAATATTCAAACAGTTACTTAGTCCAGCTCTCCATTTTTTTGTATTTGCCTGTCCACTCTCTATAGAAAGAGCCTTTCTTTGCTCGCATGAAACGAGCAGAGCAGGTAATGCCAATCAGTGCTTGGCTTGTGGTTCTGATTGTACATTAACCGCATCAAATCTAATTTGATTTTGTCCATAGCTCAAGTACAGTGTTGTTTTGGCATGTTTCAAAGGATTGCTGTGATGTGGCATTTGATTTTACATGGTGTGTATGTACTGTATGTCATACCTTCTATGTTTCTGTAACTATACATTATATTATACATTATATGTGAAATAGATTTAAATGTATTTCTTGATTGTTGATTGGTTAAAATAGGTTAGACGCATGGATTTCTTACTGCTTCATAATCTCATTTGACCATGGATGACTCATGAGTAAAGGAAAGGAAAGTGTTAAGGAAAGGGCTTGCTTTATCCACATCACTAGAGTGACTCGTATTTGCCAGAGGAGCAGCTAAGGAAGGATGCTTCCATATGGAACCTAATGGCATCTGAGCGTAAAGGCACCTACAGATCCAAAAGAGCTAGCCAGGTATTTGTTATGAGCTGCACTGTAGATTATTGTAGCCACCCAGTGACACCACTAGCACGTCTACTGAGAGTAATACAACTGCTCTGTGCACAGTGTTTCCATCGTCCTCCACTAACTCACTGATAACTTTTAGGCATGTCAGTTTCCATGACATCTATGGAAGATAATCTGCTCAGTTCATCATAGATATCTGTAGCAGCACGGAGAATCACCTCAGTTCCCTCAAAGTCCAGCAGGAGCACATTGACAGATATTGCCTCTGTGTGTGTATGCATGTGTGTGTTTTATAAGCAGAAGTGAGTTGGCATGTGAGGGCTCGTGGATTTGTCTTCGAGCACAAGGCACGGTTGTTGTCTATTCACAGACATGTGCTGATGATTTGTATGTTTTATATCGAAGTGTAGGAGTGACAGCAGTTCACATGTACAGCCAAGGCCCAGAGGCTTGGACTGAAGAGCATGACACAGCATGTCCGCCTTCTTATAGTGCCACTGTACTTTAGTGTACATTGCATTGTGGGAGATCTCCTGGTGGAGTAACTCTATACCCTTTCATCTTGACTTTGTTCCTTTGGTTACTGTATCTTCTGTATCTCCGGTACCCCACTTTCCACATCCTCAGGGTGAAGTCAGACAGCTGGACGATGAGGTCTGGGCATTCCTCTCTAACTTCTCCCGCGGACGAGCCGGTCCCCCTCCATTCTTCCCCTCTTCCTCTTCTTCTTCCTCTTCTTCCTCCTCTTCCTCCTCCTCTCGGGTCCCAAGTTCCTCTTCCTCCTCTTCCTCTCGGTGGTCTTTGCGTAACCTGAGCCCCCCCTCTCCTCCGTCTGGTATCTCCTCCTCAGTTAGACCAACCAGAGCCCACCCCTCCTCCCCAGGCCACGTTCCTCGTCTCCAGGTATACTCTGTCACAGTTTGCAAGGTTCATCCAGGTTATCTCGGTTGTGTTGTTGATTGTTTGTATTGTTTTTTTTGGACGTGGCCCTGCTGCTGATTCTGATAGAGGCAACAGAGCAAGAACATAGTGAGCAAGACTTCTACTCGTGCTTCTGGCGACGGCCGCAAGGTAGACAGTCGACATGAGTGACTGACTCGCTGACTCACGGACTTCATGTCCCTGCCCTTGGCACACACATAGGAAACTGCCACCCTCCCTGTGATGGAATAGCTTTAAAGTTAATTAACAACTGATTGCACTCAGTTAATGATTGCACAGTAAATGTGTGGTACTGTAATTCATCACAGCACTGTAGGGTTTATTAATGTACTGCCGAAGTGGAATCCGTTATATTTTTTAAAGAATTGGAAAATGATATTGAGCATTTTGTATAAATCCGACAGGGTGGCATTTTCCTTTAGTAAGCAGAGTTCCTACTAATTGCTGTTAAAGGAGTGCACTGTAATTGTCCACTTGAGAGTAACATTGGTTTTACAATGGTCTTTAATGATACCGTTGGCTGGTTTAAAACACAGCCTCTTACTCAGGCACATCTCAAGCTGTCATTTTCACATTATTGACAGTAGAAGTTGTTGTTTTAGTTGTCAGATAAAGCATGGTGTGACGTCTGTGCTATTATCAAACTATAGCCGGGAAAAGAACAGGTGGTTTAATAGTACTACTAGCGAACATGTACTTAAAGGATATTGCTTTATGTCACACCTTTGTCCCAGTGGTCTCGTCTCATGCTTTCCTGCTTGCGCTGCCTTTCTGCCTGCTTATGTCTTAGCCTCTCTCTCTGGCTTACTCTCTCATGCCTCTCCTTCCTCCTTTGCCTCTCAGTACACTCTGGTCTACAAAGGTTTCAGCTTGCACCAGGACGACCTGCTCTACTGGCAGCTCCCAGCGCAGTTCACTGGGGATAAGGTAACTGTGCCAGCAGGGGCCCCGTCCCTTCCTGACGCTGGTGTGTTTAACCTCTGGTTAATCCCTGGAAGTCAAGACAATACCTCACCTCAAGTACTCCATCCCTCCACATTTCCCTCCCACTGCCCCTCAGACCCTCCGTCTCGTCAACATAATCACACCCTCATACTCCCTCGTCTCCATTCCTTCATCCATTTACACTCCCTCCCTGCCCTCAGCTTAACAGGGCATGGGAAGGGTGGTGCCATGTCACCATGTCGAATGTGGACCTAATGTTTATTTGTTCATAATCAATGTACACTCCTCCTGACACATATAATTACTAGGAGGTCAAACATCACTTACTAAGGTCTGGGATTTGCTGCTTGCTAGTTTCTAACTGAATGGATATTAAGATTGAGACATTTACTCCATACAAGATTAAAAATATAAATGTCAAAAGTCATATTATTGTTTTATATGTAACAAATGTAAATTTACACAAATGTAAATGGAAATTGGAGACTGTTTGCTCACTCACATTTTTCCAGTATATGGGATCTGATGTAACTATACATTGTGTTGTTACACTTGACATGGATTTTTGCTGCACATGATACTCTCCCTGTCAGCAGTGTTTGACCTTGCAAGTGATTTAAAGTCTTCGGTTTGCATGTTTTAGGTGGGCTCTTATGGCGGCAAACTGAAATACATGATTTCCTACGTGGCTGGTCCAAGAGGAACACTACTTGACGATGCTGACGTTCAGATCATTGTAAGTATGCACTAATGTTGGTTCACTGTTTGTTTCTATGGTTCCATGCATTTATACCATTTACTCACCTGTCAATGGTTTCTGTTGTTCCTGTAGGGTAACGACATCACCCTGGTGGCTCGTCAGCCGTGGCAGAGGAGGCAGCAGGGCACCAGAGAGTCTCACCTGTTTGAGATTGTCTTCAGAGAGGTGGGTGGTCTTGTGATTAGAAAGAACATCCTTCATCCAGAGGACACGGGTTCAAGCCCCCGAGCCTCTGTCCTGCTGAAGTGTCCTCAATACAGTATCACGTTATTATTGTTTCATTATCTATCAGTGCCATAATGACAGAGATGAATGAGTATTGTTTTCTTATTAGATGAGAATAACACACTTTTCTTTGCCCTGCAGGAGAACTGGCGTCGTCCTGATGGCATGCCCGCCACCCGGGAGCACCTGATGATGGTTCTGGCTGACCTGGATGACGTCCTGATCCGGGCGTCCTACTCCAGTGAGATGCGCTCCTCCAGCATCTCTGATATCAGCATGGAAGTGTCAGTGCCCAACTACAGCGGCTTGGCACAGGCCCTTGAGGTGGAGCAGTGCCGCTGCCCGCCTGGATACCAGGGACTCTCCTGCCAGGTAGTGATTCATTCCTTACTGCACTTCTCATTAGATGACTGTGACGGCAACAATCAATAACACATGCTGAGTGTGCTTCAGTAAAATGCTCCTACATATAGACAGCATTGTCTAACCTACACAATGTCTCTGTTAGGACTGTGCGCCTGGATATACCCGCACTGGAGGAGGTCTGTACCTGGGTCACTGTGAGCTGTGTGAATGCAACGGGCACTCAGACTCCTGCCACCCTGAGACTGGCATCTGTACGGTATGAAGACACCAGATTATGGTTTGACCGATATGGCTTTATCAAAGTCAGTGCCGACATTTTGGGATTTGATAGCCAATACTTTGTGCCAATATTCAAGATCTTTACGTTTGACCATGTTCATGCCAAAAAAAATACAAAAGCCTCTGAAACAACATTTCAACCATGGGACACTAAAACTGTCCATTGTAATGAAACAAACTGTGTTATATCCATCATATCCATATATCAGTCTAACCCGACACTAGATGTCCTGTGTTCTAGCTATAATGCATACTATGAATCAGTCAAGGGAGTACTGCTGTTCCTGATCATAACTCAGACCCTAATTGTAATTTGAGTAGGGTGCATTATATCATCATGGAGAGAAGTACATGTTTCTGCTGTCCCTTCCCAGAGCTGCCTGCACAACACTCAGGGTGAGCTCTGTGAGCAGTGCGCCCCCGGCTTCTTTGGCGACCCCACCGTTGGCACTCCAGAGGACTGCCAGCCCTGCGCCTGTCCTCACACTGACCCAGACAACCAGTGAGTACTGGCAGCGATGCCAAGACCTCACAATCCACTTCCACTCATAGCTTAAGTCAAGTCGGTGTCGGGTTCTCTTCTCTCGTTTACAACAAATACTGATATGCTGATGTGTTTAATTATAATAATAATTTCACTTGTTTACAATGCACATCCATTTGTTTAAAGGAATTTCTTGAACTCAGTTTCTTGAATTCAAAATGTCAGTACTTCAAACGGTCTCTAGATTCCTTTAGACTCCTTTAAATTCACCTCATTTTCATCTCATTTTTCACCTCATTTTTTGTTTAAGACAAAGATTGAAAATTAGACTAAATGATTTGCTTACATGGACATTATTCCATTTTGTAGGAAAAAAAATATTAAATGATATTACTGCTCTACATACTAGCTCCTTGTCTGTGTGTGTGTAACTCACCTAACAGGTTCTCCCCTACCTGTGAGAGCCTTGGCAATGGAGGCTACCAGTGTACTGCCTGTCAGCCTGGATACACTGGCCAGTACTGTGAACGGTAAGATAGACATGCTCACCAGACCAGTCAAAACAACTGGGGATAACTGCCATCTGTCTGTGATTATGTGATCTATACATGTCTCTTTTTCCCATCGTCAGTTGTGCCCCTGGATATGTTGGCAACCCACAGGAGAGAGTGAAGTGTCGTCCATACAATGGTAAGTTTACACTGAAAGTTTACACTTAAACTATGACTATGCCCACTGGAGAAAGTAGAGCATAGTGGTGTCTGCCTGCATGTATGTATGTCTATACAGGTCACTCTACTTTGCGCTCTAGTTTACCATACACTACTGTTAGTTGGCTGCACAGGAGTGCAGTGCTGGAAAGAAAAAGACCAGATGCTTTCCTTTTACATTTCTGAGTGTACCTCTGATGGGTTTGTCATGACCTTTGCCCCCTGCAGCTGCAGCCTCCCTGGTAGTGAAAATCTACCCAGAGAGGGTCCTAGTGTCCCAGGGCGGCTCTGTCACTCTCAGGTGTCAGGTGACCGGCTCTCCTCCACACTACTTCTACTGGTCCAGAGAGGATGGACGGCCCGTCTCCAGCCATGCTGAAAGACGCAGACAAGGTACAGCACACACTTCACACACGCATGACTGGTTTGGGATGGAAACAAGTGATCCTGTAGAGAAGTAGTAAACACATACTGAGAGCGACAGAGCCCATAAATCCAGCATTTGATTGACAGATCAGAAGACTCATGGTATTGTGTTTCAAGAACTCTGTAAGGGTTTGAAATAAATAAAAATGTTTTTTTTTTTTACAGAATACAGGTCTAATATACCTCTATCACAATATCTATCTCTTCCTTATCTCTGTACGTAGGAGAGGAGCTGTTCTTCTCCAGTGTTCAGCCCAGCGATGCCGGCGTCTACGTCTGTACCTGCCAGGACCAGCACAGCACCAACAGAAGCCACGCTGAGATTGTTGTCACAAGTATGTATCAGTCCTGCTGCCATAAGGCTTCCCCTTCTGGTACATTGCACTAAATGGATACCATCAGTGGTACAACACATGTGCTATGTCTGGGTTTGTTTAACCACTGATTGTGCAAGACCTCATCCTTCAGCTGTTTCTGGTTGCAGCACGCTCTCTGGTATTTGGAGTTGAGGCACTGGGGCAAGGTGAGCGTTGAGGGGCAGGCAAAGTATTGAGCTTGACAAATCGAACAAGACACGTGTCTGTTATATCTAATACAATTCATAATCATGTTTGCTTTCAAAAGGAAGTTCATTCATGGTTCATTGTGGTATGGCAGATGACTGTGATTGATTGACTGGATGTGATGTTGTGCAGACCAGATTTGATTAGGAGATGAATTTGTCATGCTTGTCAAGCTTGCTGCAAAATGACAGGCTTGTCTGCCTTACTGTTACATTCAGTTTAGTTGATCAATGTGAGGCACAGTCATATTCATGATGAGTTGAGGAGGAGCTGTCAGTATTGGAGTAAAAAACACATAAAATAAAATAAAATCATAACTGATAAAAAAAAAAACAAGATGCTTTATAACAGACATGCCAACATTTCATTATATTAAGATATACATCAAAAGCTGGTGCCCAGTAAAATCTTAGTAAAACTACAACCAAAGCTTAGTTAATGCAATTTGCAATATTTATGAGACTTATTTATGAGCCAATCTTGTAAGTTAATGATCTCCCTGCATTGCAGCAGGTGTCTCATCCAAACCCATTGAGGTGACTGTCGAGGAGCCCAAAGCCCAGAGCGTCAGAGTGGGGTCTACCGTCAGCTTCATCTGTACCGCCAAGAGCAAGGTAACACTGGTCAAAGATTATTATACATGTAGAAAAGTGTTCATAAAGTGTTCATTTAAAATGTTCGCTTTTGACTTTAAGTATTTCAATGTGCAATACAGAGGACATGATAGTTGTGTGGTTGTGGCTCACAAGCCAAGTGGTAGTAAACAGACAAAGCTTTAGAAAGATCCTGGATTGGATAGGATGACACCTGTGTTTAGTTTGCCCCTAACTGTTTGAGCTAGTTGTTCGCAGCTTGTGTGTGTGTGTTCATTTGTTCTTTTAATTTGTGCTTACTCACAGTCGCCAGCCTACACCTTAGTGTGGACACGGCAGGGTAATGGGAAGCTGCCCAACCGGGCCATGGACTTCAACGGCATCCTGACGATTCAGAACGTCCAGCCCGAGGATGCAGGCATCTACGTTTGCACAGGTTCCAACATGTTTGCCATGGATGAGGGCAATGCCATCCTCTACGTGCCAGGTTCGTGATCCTAGGCACCGTATTCCATTACCCATCACCCTCTGCCACCCTACCAGCTCTGGCTCCCATAGTCCCTCACCCCTGCCCAACTTCCCCCCTCCATCTTGGAATGGTGCATGCTTCCCTGTTTGACGGCATTTCTTATCATGCACTAGCAACACTCAGCTATGGGTTAACAGCATAATAAGCCTGCAGCTCTAACCTCCAAGCCGCTCACCTTCTCACGCCCTGCTCTCAGATGCCATATATATATATATATATATCATTATCAAACTACCAGTCCAGCTCTTTTTACTGTATCTTGTGTGTCTCTAATCACTGGATCTTCCTACTCTTTACATGAAATGTTTTTTTCTTCAAGAAATATACAGCTTGTGGGTCTTGTTAAAGTAAAACTTTAGAGCACACATTTTCCAGATAACACATGGGTTCAATCGTAATGGTGATTTTACCCAACACGGTTAGAAAAGCTCATTTTGTGACAATGTGAGAACTAATCCCCCTTAGACTTTAGCCAAGCGGTCTTTAGAATGACTGACTTGTGGGTGATGTTTTCTGCCAAATCTCTCCTGAAGCTACTGCTGTTTTTTTTTCTGTCTTTTTTTCTCACGTGGGTTGAATTAATCGGTGGTGGTTTGGTTGCTTCTTGATCGTTGGTATAGCTGCTTGGTTTCTGCTACTAGCAGGGTGTCGGTGTCTGGTATCTGTCTTTTACCCTGGGATCCTGGGGTCCTCCCCTCCTGAGCTGTAGTGATTGATGATGAGGAATGTGGATGCCATGATGGGTGCTTAGTGACTCTGGGACTGACATTCAAAGAGGACTTCAGTATATCCTCATGAGGAGAGAACTAGGAAGAACCCCAGTAACCTTGCCCCCCCCCCCCAATATTTTTGTTCCACTCCATACAGTATTCTCCTTAAAATTACTGTCTGCTGTGTTACTCCCTCATTCATCCTGATGAATGTCAATGAACAAAACGGTGCTATCAGCCATGCAGTAGGTTGAACCTGTGGTGGAATTCAGTTTTTAAGCGTGCTGTTATACTACTGGAATATTGCTGCTTCATTTCGGTAAGGATTTGATTTCTATGGGGGTCTACAGCGATGTCAGCAGTAGTGTCTTCTGTTCTTGTTTACTCAGACTTAGTTGGCAGTTTGTTTTTTAATCCGACTTGAAATGCAAAAGAAAAAGGAAATGTTTTTATCCAACTTTTGTCAGAAACCAGCTAAATGTGTACATTATAGGCCTATTATTTACTACTTTCAATGTTGTTGGAATGTTGGAATCAATGGCACATTTTTTTGATTGATTCAAATATGTTATCTGGAAATTCTGCCACACAATCAAATATATCACGTTAGAATTGCTTTCTTGATAGATCATTTTTTGAGGGAATTGGCTGTGTGAATTCAGTTGCCTTGCATCATGTGTGTTTACATTAAGGCTGTGAGAATTTATCAAAGAATAATTTTTTTTAAATTTTGTTTTGAGAAGAAATTATTTTTTATACATCTTAGAGACAGTTTTACTTTCTTCTGATTAGACCCAGGGCACATTTCAAACCATTTTATTTACCATGTTGGTCTGGATTACTTTACCACATTTGCAATTTGTGTTTTAAATTTGTTCACTCTCATTACGACTATATAATGTAACTTGCAACTGTATCCAAAGGTGCTATTGTAAAGATATGCCTCTTACTGATTTTATATTTCTTTTTTAAAGATTACATAACTGATGTAATATACACATGTCACATTGTATTGTATTTATCTTAACTGTGAAAATATTTTGTGAAAAAGAGCAATTTGATTAAAATAATGACAATAGACCAAAGTGATCTGCAAATTTATGGTTGGGTACATATATTATCTTGACATACATCCATGTCTTACTGAAGGCAGCACAACCACAAGCTGTATACCAGGTGTATAACAAGCTGCACACAAGCTGTAAAAGACAATAGATGATTAATGCTTCTTCTTATTACTAACCTGCATGTCTAGTGTGGCGATTCTTTATACCTTTATGTCTTTCTTGTGCTTCTGTACCCTCCTCATGGTCATGTTCTTTGTTTGTGTGTGTGGGTGTGTGTGTACGCACGCATGTGTGTGTGTGCATGTGTGTGTGTGTGTGTGTGTGTGTGTTTTACATTTCCATCTAAGTTTACAGTGTACCGTGACTTTGACTCCACAGGATAAAAAGGATATTGTTTTACGTTACTTTGTTCATTGTTTTACTTATTCCTCAACATTTTTTTATACTGACTGAATGTCAAAGATTTGACATTCCCAGTGAGTCAGCACTGAACATAAGATGAGCCTTATAAAATCCAGAATGTCATTCTAACCAATACACTTCAACTCATCATGTGCCAGATCACTCAGTTACCACATTTTCTCTAAATATGTCCAAAGGTAAGTGTGAATGTATATAACTATGAATACAATGGCATCAACTTTCATGATGAAGAACCTCCAACTCCTTAATGTAATGGGTGGTGGACTGAAATCTAAACCGGAAAAGGAATAATGAAACCTACATGAAATTGAAAAATCCTTGCATGATGGCAAGTTGGTGCCAGTTGCATTCAAGTTGTGTGGTGATCATTTTGCGATCATTATGTCTAATGCATTTTTGGAATTAACGGGACAAAAGCCTGGCAGCTCGCGGATGGAGATGGATATAAGTATCCCGGTAGGTGGTCAGTCAATCAACCCTTATGGGAGGTAATCCACTGTTTCCCTGGAGAACTGACCTGTCAGTTTACCTGTCCCCTCCCTCCTTCCCTCCTCCATTTCCAGAGGCCTCACAGACTCAGATGTTTTACACAGCCTATGAAATGTTTGAAGGACATAGAAAGCGTAAGTCCGCATGGGCATGGTTTCCTCTCTGCGGGGCTCCGTGGACGGACCCTTCTCTCTCTGTATCATGCATGCACTCATCTACCGCAGCATGGGTATATCGGTGGCCTGGTAGTGCCTATGTACAATCAACCCAGGAACAACTGTAGAAACTCACTACACACACACAGGAGCATCAGTGCAGTCTAATGTGTTTTCAGTAACAAAGCATCTTTAGTTCAACTGGGATCTAAAGATGGATATTTGTTGTCGTAAAGTGTTCAGCTGTAGGATTGTCCTTGACAACTTATCGTTCATGATAGAAATGTGTCACATAGTCAAAGCTTACTGATTGTACATGAGCATTACTGGGTCCTGCCTGGCTCTTTGGGTTCACGAGGGTCCATCACTGCAGGAAAAAGTGCATGTTCATTCTTATGTTCATTCTTATGGGAAACTCCTCCTGAATGTTGAGTCCAGTTACCTCTCATTTGCCATCATTGTTAAAGACTATAATATCAGCTTTATTGTTTCAAAATAGCACATACTTTCACAACAGCACTTCAAAAAACACTTTTGAAGTATGGTACAATTGTTGGGTGGATGCTTTGTAGCAAGCAATAATGTAATGCCTTCCAGATGATGTAATAACTTGTCAAAATGTAATAACATGTCGAAATGGGTTGAAATAATGTAATAATGTAATAATGCAATAATAATAAAGCCTGTTGTAAGCCTGTGTAATAATAAAGTAATAGCATCACATTATTATACCAGCCGATGTTTATTACTTCATAAGGGGAGTAACATTCTTAACTGATGATGTAATAATGCTACTGACAAATAATGTAATATCTCAAAAGAATAAGAATGTAATAACTCGAGTTAATCCATTTTTAGTCATAATATTATTATTGCATCACAACTTAAAAATGTTACACCCCTTATTGTCAGTTAATGTAATAATGTGATGTCATTACATTTTTTAGTAACTTATTACAATAACAGGTTTTAATAGTTTATAGGGACACCTTATTACATTTTAATAAGCTATAATATCCAGCAGTTATTACATTATGAATTGCTACATACTTTCTGTTTTACTCTACGTTTTGTCGCTGACACAGTCTCAACACTCAGAGACAGGAGAACCGCCCCCCCTTCTTCTCCTTCCTATCTGCACTTTGCTTTCTCCTCAGGAGCCATGCTGCACTGGTGAATAGCTGTCATCTGGGCTTCAAACATCATACTGTGCCTAATACATCCCATCACACCCTCACTACATCATGTTACTTTACCTGGCTGTGGGTACAAGACCGGTGCCCAGTGTGGGAGGCCTACTACTGTCACCATTTATCACGATTACCTCACCCTGTAGCCAGACTGGGAGAAGTGTACTTAAACTGACACAGTGAATGAGATGTTATACTGTATGTGTCATTAAATAGATGATGTACTGGTGCAATTTCAGTTCCAGGTACATTGATCATAGCACAGAATGTCACCAAACCCATGCCTCTTTTATTGAGAAACTATAAAACATCCCAGGTGATATATTGTATACACACACAATCCATATAGAGGGATGTCCTTTAGGAGTCTTAGAGGTTGGTTGTGTCTTCAATATTAGTCTAGACTTCAGACTGTCAAGTCTGCCCGTCTGAAATATCTCCCAGCCCTGTTTGTATCACTAAGGTCAGAGAGTCCCAGCTCAGCCCAGGACAGTCCAGTCTCAGAGGTTTTCAGCCTGCTTAGATAGCCTGATACTCCTCTCTGGCTACTGAAAGAGGGCTTTCTTTTGCTCTGTTGCCCTGGGATCATATGGGATTGAATCTGGCACAGACAGCAATATGCCCAGAGGCCATGCCAAGGCCCGCCTGCCACCTCTCATCTGTTTCGTCTGCTCTGAGGACCTAGGCTGCCAAGGGTGGGGGGGGGCACAGGCAGAGGCTGCCACTCTCTCACACAGTCTGGTCAATTCATTTTCAATCAAATGCATCCATCCAAGAAATTCCTTGCAGCTTACCCTGTATAATGCCCACGCCGAGGTTAGAGATCCCTGACAGGGTTTCATATTTCACGCTGTACCAATAGACCAGTCTGCATTACCTTGCTCTGTGTCTCCATGTACCTATGGGATGTCTCACTCTGCCCATTTTGAGCTATGCTTGACTGCTGTGTCTCCTTCTGTAGCAGCAGAGGGGGCCCAGCCTGTAGCCACTGTCACTCCTTCAGTGCTGAATGTCCAGCAGGGCCAGCGGGCAGAGTTTCGCTGCACGGTGACTGGGAACCCTACCCCTGCTAT
>CABFOQ010011673.1:4365-45683 GCA_900660455.1 Gephyroberyx darwinii | reverse complement strand
ATGTAGAAAAGTTCTTGAGTCTGAGGTTCGTCTTAGTTGAATATATATTTATTCAAAAAGGGATCTCGAGAGGAAGAGGTGTACACCGCACATAGGCAACATACATTTCTTCAAAGAATCGAGGGTTTGCACTGGTCTTTAAGCACCATTCAAGGACGTGACAGAATGTGCAGACATAGTTACAGGTGACACAAAAAGAGATAGAAGGACCATGAAAACACCACATGTTGTGTCCTTGTTGAGAACATCCATAGTCTAAACAGAGCCACGGTGACAAGGGCCTCTGGGAAGGAGAAGTTATGGCCCAAAGGTTACAGAGAGGAGACCATTCTACTCACACAGCATGAAACAGTATATTCACAAGAGAAAGTCAGTACATCTGTAGTCCATATATGCACATGTGTGGATGTGTAGGTTCAATTTTCCACGACAATGTTTGTTAATTCTCTTTAACTGTTGCGAAAGGAACAAAAAGGGTAAACCAGGTAATGAGTGTGACACCATGTCCAGAGATGGAGCCTTTCACTGCTGAAGAGATAAAGGGGTTATAGGATAGTTGTTTTTCTTTGGGGGTGTACTGTTCTAGGGTTTTTCTAAACATTCTGTTTTTTGTTTTGTTTTAAAAAAAAAAAAAAAGAAAAAAAAGATTTTCGCCTTTATTTGACACATGATAGTAGAGAGAGACAGGAAAGATTGGAGGAGAGAAAGGGAACGGCAGCCCAGGACACTGAGGTGATGTAGTAGCCAACCAAGCTGCTGGGACACCCTCAATATTCTGATTTTGTTCAGGTATTTTTCTGCTGCAAAGTTCATAAATTATATAATATATTATATATATTAAAAGTTGAATTTTTGTTTCAGACCACAGAATCTTTTGCTTCACACTCTCCGAGTCTTTCGCGTGCCAAACTCCAGATGTGGCCTTTTTGTTCAGGAGGGGCATCCTTCTGGCAACTCTGCCACACAGCCCAGAAGTGCTGCACTGACTTATGTCCTGGCAAAATCTCCCATCACAGCCAAGGAGCACTGTCAGAGATCCTTGGGGTCTTGGTCTCCTCCTTGACCAAGGCCCTTCTTGCCTTGTTGGTCAGTTTGGTCGGACAGCCAGCTCTAGGAAGAGTCTGGGCAGTTCCATGGTTTTTCCCATTTTGTACTGATGGAGCCGTCTGCGCTCTCGTGAAATCCCAACACTTGTGGTTGAACACTTACTGACTCACAACATTTCAGCTTTTGTTTTTTAATTGATTTGATTTGTAAACAAAAAAATGTCCCCCCCATTTTATCCATTTTGAATTCAGGTTCACCACAAAATTCACCACAAAAATGCTGAAAAGTCTGAAAGCACTGTAATCTGAGAGTGAGTCATGACACAGACACCTACTTTCAAGCGTTATTCGACACCTAACTAAATGACAGAAGGCAGGCTTGGGATCTGAGACGTCACAGTTCTATTTATTTCTGACTCTGGAAAGGTTCAGTTCGCTCGGTAGCATGAAACAAATTCCAAATTCACACATAGCAGGAGTGTGAGAGTGAGTGTGAAAACCTGCATATCAGGTATTTCAGTTGGTAACACTAATACATTTGCTTATGTACATTTGCTTATTTGCTTATCTCTCTCTCTCTTTAAAAAAAATCAAATCAAATCAGGCGATGTGTTCAGGTAAAGGTGACAATAACAACACCACAGTTGTGTCTTGAAATATAATCAGGCTGAGTACAAATGCAGCCAACACATTCAACTGATCTATTTTAAAAGTGGCAATGGCGCATGGGAAAAAACCCCATAAACCTTTGTTTGTAAAGCATTATTATTTACAGCAAATATAACATAAGGGAACTCACGATTGAGTGGAATCAGAATGGAAATCAGAGTCACTCCAGTCACGAAGAGCTACAAATGCTCAGAGACATTTAGAAAAGTTACAGGAAGCTCAATTGGAGGGCAACGAGACAGTGGACTGCACATCATCCACCATGTAAACACACCCAGTGTTCAGTGCTCTGTAGCTCTGTGTGTGTGTGTTCTATGGTTTGGGGCAGGGTAGAGACACACTGTTTCTGAAGTGTGTGTAGAGACAAGGACCTAATTATACCTGCTTTAATCACACTTCACACACAGCTCTGGAGCTCAGAAGTGACACCTGTTTCACCACCAGGAAAATGTATTAGTAAAGGAAATTATTAGCATGTATTTTTTTTTATTGCTGTATGCTATGCCTGCAGAAATCAGTGTATTGTGATTATCTTCAGGCCCTTTGTTTTCTTCCAGCACCTCCGAACCTTGGCTCAAAGACGACGCTCCGCCCCGTCGCTGGCGTTTGGGAAGGCGTTGGGCATGCCGTGGTCTCCAATCAGGTGTGTGCATCTTTTTTTTTTCATCCAGTGAAAGTTCGCTGGACCTGTATGCCCTGCTTCATGCTCATACATTTACACACACTCCCATCAGTACGACCACAGCCTTCTGCTGCTGACCACTGAGAGGCTTCACTGGATTGGTTGGGGCCCCTCATTGGTGGTTGTTCAGGAGGGGGAGAGGTGGTATTCTTACATTTCCCACACCTGTTATTTTCCTGTTAATGCTACAATATGCAACTTTTCACCTTAAAGGAGTGAAGTGTGTTGTTAGTCCTGCCCTCCTCCTCCTCAGTTGGTCAAGTTCATATGGCAACACACTCATCTTGATAAGCTGTCTTAGAAACAGATGATGAACACTGGCAGTCAGCAATAAAGCAAATGTTCCTCCGTGTTTTTGAACAGGCATTGTCTACCACATGCTTAGTTTCACTGTTTCTTACTGCATTCCTCCAATTATTGTTGCTATGATTTCCCTGTGCTGTTGCTGCTAGCCTCAATTTGATAGCCTCAACCCAGCTGACTGCTGGTCAAACACATATGGCACATCCACAGGCAATCGTCCATGCCCCAAACATCATTCAAAAGCCAATTTCATTGAAAAGACACATTCAGGCAGATTTAGGAGATTTAGGCACGTACACACAGGGCAGCCTGATCAGGTGTAATATATACTATTTATTTTATTGTTATTTGAATGTGGAAAAACCTGCATATTGCAGCTTTAATGAGCGTTACCACCCTGCTCCACTTCCTCTTCACTACCACCTCCAGACTACAGATGGCACCATACATGAGCACAGATGAGCAACAAAATGAATACTCCCCCTGTTCCCTCCCACTGAGCTCACCCTATCAGCACGTTGGCCACAGAGCCTGCTCCGTTCAGACCTCAGATGCAGATGTCTTGATGGGGAATTTACAGTATGGGGGTTTTGAAACAACTGTCTGTTGCCCAAACTCCCCCAAACTTCTGCCCAAGTGCTCTGTTAATTTTTACTTTTACGTTGTAGAGAAGCCATTGATCACTTGAATTGGATGATGATGAAAAATTGCAGGAAGGTGTCTTGTTGACATTTGTGCGTGAGTTTCACAGCACATACTCTCATGGTGCAAGGATGAAAAGCAGATTGTGGTTTTACTTCTCCAAACATTTCTCGGGGGCAGAGCTGCTCTCATTGGTCGAGTTAAATTTCAATTGCGGAGCTGAAGAGCCGCAGTGGTTATTCAAAAGTTGGATAAAAAAGAGAAATGACAACGACTTCTTGTTTCATTCATTCACGATCGTGGACAGTCAGCAGGCTAGCTAACTAGCTTACCTACATAGCTATAGGCTGGTATGGCTAGTTTGAATCAATCAGGAGATCACTAACCATATTTTGTTTTTTTTACTCCCTCTCAATACTCAAGTCTCAATATTTCATCTCATCAACTGGGTCTGACTTGAACTCTGCAACCTTTAATAGAAACTGTCACAGCTGTTCCCACATAGACCACCAGAGCAGCCTAGTGGGCGAGTCCATCAAAGCAACAAGACAAATGTCAGACACATCCCACCTCACACGTCCACCCAGTCGGCTCATCTTTCCTGAGGGGGGTGTTAGTTTCACTGGAGTGGGACTGCCACTGACGCACAGAAGCTTACTAGAACATAGACTACATCGTGATATATTTATATGTAGTTATATATCAATATAACTAGTATATTATATTTATATGTAATTATCAAAGATGTAGTGGAGGGTAAACCCAACTTAATTCAGTTTACACACCTTTTTAAGACCAGACATGAAAATCAGGCCTTTTAATAAAAAACTTTTTTTTATTGGTGTATTTTTCTTGCTTTATTTTGTTGTTTGTGGCAATCGCCCACCGAGGAGTTCATCGCATTTTTTTTTTTTTAATTTAGAAGTATTTTATATGTCAGCGGTGAGAGCAGGCAGCAGGGGAAGTACCACGGTTGTTAATATTTGAATATCTGTCCAAAATCCAGAGTCAGTGGGAAGCGCTGTAACCAAACCTGCTTTCACAATGATGCTTAAGCAATAACTTCACCCTACAAACTCACTTCTGGCCGCTTACCTGTTGAAATGTGATTTGGTGCATGTTGACTGTTTTGGAGACAGGAGGCTCTCATTGGGCTTTTATTTATTGACACGTCTTATGATAACATCGATACTCTAGTGTTGTGAAATGCCATGTGAGATGAAAGTTGATCCGTTCGATAATAAAAGTGAGCGCAGCTGAAGCTTGTTTTTGTTCATCGACGAGTACATCTGCTTTGCTCTCATCCGATCGCGAGGAAAGTTGGAAACCAAAGGTGTGTGTGTGTGTGACTTCTGGAGTTTTCCACTCATACATTTCAGCATAACCAATGACCAAGCTTAAGACATCATTGTGTTGCCTTCAATATGTTAGTACCATATTGATCTGGCAGGGTAGCTCGGGCCTTCACAGATGGAGCTGACATTTTTCTCCAAATTAAAATGGTATGCCATTCTCACGCTGACATTTGTTGGAGGATCACAGCGATGAACGCTATTGATCACTGCCAGTCAATCATTTATTTAGATTTCAGAGCAAACGCTTTATCCAGGACATCTGTTTTGTCTTCACACTGCAAGTGACTGCCCGTTGACAGCTGCTGTTAGGTGGTTTCCAACCCTTGAAGAGGGCTGGGACAGGGGCGGTAGGTGTCAGGCATTCAGGGGGTCATACTGGGTGCTGTTTGTCCTGTTGACTTCTACACACTGCCTCTCTAAACAACCTGAAGGCTCATTCTGAACTTCCTGCACTCATGATGTGACTCATAACCTTTCACGCAGGCCATGCCCTTTCCCATCTTTTATCACCCTCGAATACCCTTGAATGCACCGTCGAATAAAGAAGAAAAAAAACACTTTTGGATGGATAGGAATAGAGGAGAAAAAAAGAATTGACACACTTGGGATTATGCCATACACCTTTCAATTTATAGAGTGGAAATTTCAAAATTAAAGTCTTTTTATTAAACTGAAAGACATGCATTGTGGTTAGCCATGACAATGTGTGTTATGAGGCTGCTTTTCAGACATCGTATGCTATTTGGTACATGAAACACTTTCCGCAGTTCTCTAGGTTCTCTAATGAGTGTCTCCAAAAAGTCTGGAATCACAGGGATATGTAATACCATATATTGTTTCTTGCTGCTCTTCTTTGGTGTCTTCTTTGGGTTTGTAGTCTAATCCCACTTCTGGCAAGCAACTGACACTTGTTTACTTGGCGGTTTCCCCGTGATTCCAGACTTTTCCCTCTATATGTGTGTCAAGGGGTAAGGGCTGTGTCACCCATTCTGTGCGTCCTCTACCCCAGGGAGGAGGCGTCTTGCTGGGTCACGGCGGAGCAGAGTCCATTTGTCCTCGGCCTCAGCAGTGAGAACGGAGAGCTGCTGCTGGACGAGGGCGTCCAGGTCACCGAGGGCACAATCACCAGGGAGAGACACCTCTTCCTGTTCAGCAACGTGCTCGTCTTTGCTAAACTTAAGTGAGAGCTGTATAGATATGCATTTGATTTTGCTTTATTCAAACAGATATCTAGTGTGTGATGTAACTGTCCCGTTTTTATCTCAATGGTTGAGTTAAGAGCCAAAAGGTAGTTGGTAGTTGGAGCCAAAAGTCCAGAAACACTGCTACAGGGTTGCACCTGAAGCAGAAACAAACATGGACCGAAAGACTTTTATCGTGCTGATGTAGCATTTTGGTAGCCTCCTTCCCCCTGGCTGTCCATCTGCGCGGCTGGAGTCGAGCCTAGTAGCGCGCGAGGGAGGGAAGTGAAAAACCACAGGCGTGTATATTTGGACAGTTGTGCGCGGACTACTGGGGAATCTCCCAACGCACGGCCTATCCGAAATAAACAGAAGACAAGGCCCGTCTCTCTGTTGAGTCATTCTGGGGGAAAGCGTCTTGGCGAGTCATTCCACCTCGTTCTCAAACTTGAAATCCTGCTATCAAACGTGATCTATCTAGCCAAGGGATAACCTTGTGCTCCAGGCTCTCACCCCGACAAAACAAAACAGAAAGTGCATCTGATACTACTGTAAAGGAGTTTTGTAGCTCTTGAGTGGGAGTCCAATCACACTCATCTCTTTACCTAAAAAAAACAGTCCACTTTTCCAGTAGATACACACGCATACTACAATATGATACAGTAAATGGGTTTTTCGAGTCTATTCATATATATGACGTGTATATCCAGCTATTCGTCATTCGTTATTTGACGGGTTAGTTACATCTAACAGTTGAATCTAAGGATGCGAAAACCCCGTTTGTTTTGCACAAAGTGAGTTATGATCTGTCCAGTCATGCTTCAACCTCAACCTTAACCTCTCTTTCGCCTCTAGCCCTCCTCTTTCGCCTCTAACCTCTCTTTCGCCTCTACCCGACCGGCCTCCGCTGCAAACACGTGTAAGGTCAGTCAAACGGCTATAGAAAACCGAGGTCTGGTGTGCCAGAGGGTGAACCTCACACCTCACTCTCCATTTTGCAGAAGTCGTTAGACCTCTCACAAGACCCTTTCATTTACACTTCCCACCGCCGCCGCCTCCGCTCCCCCCGTCCCTCCCCCTCTGGACACAAACAGCGCGTAGGAGTTTGGTCACCTTTAATTAGACTTCCCTTGTGGTTCTGGCAGCATCGACATTCTGTGGATGTTTACATTCAGCCCTTTAAAGAAGTAGAATAGCACTCAGCCGACCTTAATCAGAAACGTATTCAGAAGGACCAGACTCTAACCTGTCCTTATAACAAGGTTATTCTAGCCATTGTGGATGCTGAAGAACCCATGCTCAGACCCAGAAAAAATTGAACCACTGAGAATTTAAAGGCTACCGAAATGCTAGATCAGCATGATAAAGTCTTTCGGTTCATGTTTCAACTAAATATTTAGGAACGAATGCATCCGCTTTATTTTGGAGTCTGTTTGGAGCAGGGATACACCAGAACAGCCCAGATGAGTATTGTCTTGCTGTTTAGTAACGCAAACTCTATTTGAAATATAACTCCTGTTCTCTTATCTTTTGGCGCTGCCTCTGTCTGAGCAGGTCAAGTGCCAGCTATCGCCTGAAGCACAGGGTGAGTCTGGAAGACGTTTGGCTTTATGGTTTCGAGGATGAGCCGGAGGACGAGGACGGGGACGGGGGAGCGGGGGACATCGACCTCCGGGTGACCCTCATCTTGGCCTGGGCTCTCACTTTTTGCATGGTGTCTTTCCGGTGAGGACCTTATGGCATTTATCAAAACAGAGAAGTGGCGGAGAGTCCTCTCTGCAGCATCACAAGACAATAGCTTGTGAAATAGGAAGTTTGGAGTTGGCTGCCAAACTGCTCTTCACGTCAGGGGATTATCGAGAAACACTGGGTTTTAGAATAAAGACGAAGTGAGGGAATAAAAAACACTCGTCTTATAGACGAAATTGACTGACTAACTGTTTGATCAAAGACGGTAACTGGCGCTGAACAACTGAAGGAATGGTTCATTTGTAGCAGTCATCAACTCCCACGTTTCTCACCAAGTAACAAATAGACTCAAACGGTGCGACTGCTCTGACTTGTCATTCCAAGAAGCTGGTGAAGGCCACGCTGGGTTTTGAGTTGTTTTCTTCACAAATGAAATGCCATTCATATAGGGGAATTGTTTTTTTTCTTGATTGGCTGTTAATTAGGTTTATGTGGTATGAATGTTTCATTCTTCCTCGCCCACATGGAGGTAATCATAGTCTAACAGAAACCATCAGATCTCTGAAAATCACATTTACTGTTACAAGTTGTGTTCCTCTGTATTTCAACATACAGTATAGTTTAACTTACCATTAACAATGTCCCCCATGCCAAATGTACATACAGTCACGGTACTGTAAGGTGCATTGGGTAAAATGGGGTTACATGTTATGAAGAGGTGAACACCTGATGCAGACGCACATGCACTCCGCGTGAGCACCTCCGTCACACCACTGTTTCCAAGCCACAACAGTCCAGGAGGAAGTGGAAGGTGTCAGCTCGGGGGCCCGCCGTGACGCTGCTTCCTGTCCCCATGACTGAGTTAAAGTTTCCAGCAGAGTTGATAAAAGAGCTCGAGGGTGTGCTCCACTCTTCAGTCCTCCCACTGCACCCGCCGGCCTTGTTTGTTTCCATCTGTGGATTAGTAACTCACACCATGCTGTTATTTTGCCCACAGCTCGCCTGAGGTTAAAGAACGCTGGTTGGATACTTTGCACAGGTAAGAAACTCTGTCATTCTCAGATTACGATCATTGATTTGATATTTAGAGATGAACTACAGACTTCAACCGATCTAAATGAATACCCTTATAATCATGACAGTTGATAAGACTCATTACAGTTTATGCAGATAGACAGCAAAGTCATTTTGTTCATAGGATAAAGTAAAGCTGGTGGACACCTATCATCTAGATTAGTATGAAAATGTATATTTCAAATCAGTTTAGATGTTGTTTTAATCATCAGCTTTTTATACCTTACTGTGACAAATCTTTAAAAGCCCTTGAATTCAATGAACTTTATCAACGCTACTCTCAAAAATGCTCTCATTAATGTAATAAGTGTTGTATTGACCCGCTGTTGGGGCGACATAAAGAAGAAGTAGCAAGCTTATGAGGCTATGTACCACCCGAAACAAGACTGCAGAGACGGTGTGGAAAGAAAGTATTCAAATAGACGGTGAATAGATTGTGTTTTATTCTCGTTGCAGGAAGATTAAGGAAGCAAAAGAGACGTCTGGTTGTGCTTCTCCACCTCCAAACGTCCTCATGAAGGTGTTGAGTGGCAGTACCACGGTAAGTCCCTCACTGTCGGCTCCACCATGTGCAACGGAGACCCTAGACCCATAAGGCATAGAACATCGATACATAATGTCTAATTCTCCGCGTCTATGCTCTTTTTTTTTTTTTAGACTAAAACTCTAACAGGCGGCGGCATGGACCCTTTCATTGAGTCTCAGCTCGAGGTGAGTAAAATCCCACTTCACCTGCTTTGCATTTTCTTCTTCTATCTTTTTTTTTTTTTGTGAAAAATCTGTGAAATCTGTGAAAGCTATTCAGATGAGAGTAGTGAGTGAGATATTGTATTCATCCCCCCGTTTTCCTCTGTACTTTGTTCTTGCGATCCACTTTCACTCTTACTCACTCACATGGAGGTTGGTCATGAAGCCCGGGGGCGTGAGGTCTTGTGGGTGTTGAGAGAAACAGGCCCCTCCTCCCGCCCTTCCTCTGCCAACACACCTTCCTCTCGCATGCTCATCACCACATCCCCTTTTTCTTTATTTTGTTGCCAGGGCGACGCAAAGATCTCCGCCCTCTCCAAGCTATTGCATAACCAAGAGGACCGATCGGCGCAGCCTACTGGTGAGTTTGAAAGTCTTCCGCAGACATCGGCACGCCTCGGTTTTGATGGGGAGGCCCTAATTGTGTGTGTCAACACTGCACAGGAAACAAATGTAAATATAATATAGAATAATACGTGCCATTAGGGGATTGATCAAACCCTTTTTTCTCCCATCAGAAAACAGCAGCAAGTGGAACCTGGTGAGGAGGCTGAGAAGGGTCAGGTCCTACACGGATACCAAGCCCCGACTGTTTGGACAGCCGCTCTGCAAGACGTGCCCAGATGACTGCTCACTTCCCAGACCCGTCACCGTACGTTGTCTTTCAAATTCAGTGTCATCATTTTCCACAACCTTCACTCCATCATCAGCTAACTGTCAAAGTGTACCTGGGCAAGGCACCTAAACCACATGTATTCTCAAGTCAAATTGCATGATCAGAAAAGCTCAGTCACACACACACACACACACACACACACACACACACACACACACACACTATAATCTGATCCCTGCTCTCTCCCCAGGAGATGCTGGTGTTGCTGTGGAAGAAAGGTCCATCCACAGAGGGAGTGTTTCGGAAGCCGTGCAACAACAAGAACATGAGGGACCTCAGAGAGAAGCTCAACAGCGGCCTGGAAGTGGACATGGAGGACCTCCCTGTGGTCCTCCTTGTGGGGCTACTCAAAGTACATACTATTCTATCTATTCACTATTCACAGTGACAATACTACTACTACTATTACTATCTACGAAGGCTCTCACAGTTCACCAGATCATATGTATTAGTAAATACTGCATGTAACCAACTTCCCTCTCCTGTTAATTGCAGAGCTTTCTGAAGGAACTCCCTGGCAGCCTGCTGGCGTCTGAGCTTTACGACAACTGGATGAAGGCTCTGGACAACGAAGATGCCCAGCAGAGAGCCTCGGAAATCAAGAGGTAAACAAGCAACAGGTGCTAATGAAAAAAAACAACGGAAATCCACTGGTATTTCCATCACTGAAACGTAAACACTAAGGGGATTTTGAATGGAGTTTTACAGAGAGCGAAAAGAAGAAGTATTTCCATCAGCTCCACACAAAGCACTTCTCTTTTTTTGCATGAAAAAAAAAGCCCGCCAAACTGATCTATATCTTCTTCTTTTTTTTTTTGCTCTTCCCCCTCCCTGCCTTTCGCTAGGGTGGTAGACAAGCTCCCGGCGGCCAACAGACTCCTCCTGCAGCGCCTACTGAGCGTCCTCCACCATATCCTTGAGAGCGCAGACACCAACAAGATGGACGCCCACAACCTGGCGGTGTGCATTGCACCCACGCTGCTGCAGCTGGACGACACACCCTTGGATGAGCAGCATGATAAGCTGAAGAAGGTAAAGGCGTCTAGTTATGAATATGCTTTCTCGCTGTGGCACTTTGAAGCTTTGTGGTTTGCAGCACGGAAAACCTCAAAAGGTTTCATAAGAAAGGTGACAGCTGCACACACTCTAATATGGAACGGCAATGACTTGTTTGGCAAGGGGCTGTAAAAAAAAACATGAATCTTGACCCACAGAAACGCTACGCTTTTTCCTGTATCTACTTCAAACGTCAACTGTGATTTTCAAAAAAATCTTCTTATCTTCTTATTTTGATTCGGGTTTGGAGCATTGACTGGATGATGATTTGATTTGATACTGAATCATTTTCACTAATCCAATTCCTCCTCTCATTCGCCGCAGGTGACAAAGCTAACGGAGTTCCTCATTGAGCACTGCTGTGAGATATTCGGAGAGAGTATCCTGAGCCTCCTGAGGGATACTGAGGAAGACAACTCGGGTATGTTAACACATTGCTCAACTCTCCCTTCACTGGGGTTGAAGCAGGTATTTACACAATTAGAGAAAATGAGAAAGACTAATATGAAATTCTTCCTTTTCTGTCCCCGCAGACTCGCTGTCCTCGCAGCAGCATGACTCTGCGTACGACAGCCCCGACCCAGATGCGGATGCAGAGTGTATAGGCTCCACGCATGGAGGGGCGGGGTCATCTCCCTCTCTCCCTCACTCCTGCATCCCCTCTTGGCCCTCTGATGCCACCTTCCGCACTTTGACAAAGCCTGCATTCAACCGTCGCTGCTCTGAGCCCATAATCTTCCCCTCGGCTGAAATGAGGAGCCTGGGCAGCCTGGCCCGGAGTCACGATGACTGCTCCCTGGAGAGGAGGGGCTTTGAAGAGCAGCCTCTTAAGAAGCAGATCTCTGATGACTCCTTCTTACTCGGAGGAGCCAGGCCAGTACTGTCTTTCCCACAACTCTGCAGCAGCTTGAACATGGAACCAGTGACCTACACCGCTGGCGATGTCAAGTCTAAGGACTGCTCATGCTCCTCCTCCTGCTCCCTGGAGAGCGCTGCCTCCAACCAATCAGAGGGCTCAGTTTTCAACAGTTCCCCACAGGTGTCACCAATCTGTCCCCGCAGGGCACACTCAATCCACCAGGCAAAGCCCCGGCAGGATATCGCCAGAACAGATTCAGATGGGAAGAGGCGCTCACAGTCCATGAGGGCTGAATGTAAGGTCCCTGGGAGGACCAAGAGTTTTGGTGGCTTCTCCTTTACCAGGGGCAGCCTGAAGAAAGGGGAGCCCCAGAAAGAAAACCCTTTCCCTTGTGGAACGCTGCAGGAGGACTCCCAGAGTGAGGCAGAGCTGCCAGCTGAGCCTCTGCACAAGTCACGCCCCCTGTCGGCTATTGAGGTGTTTCAACAGGTAGACAGCCGGCTGCCCTGCAGGCCTCCATCTTACGATCATGCAGTCCAGGGTGCAGTTCTGCCTCCACGTTATCAATCAATGACAGTACAAGCTGCCATAGAACTGAACAGGAAGTCCCGCCCGAGCTCTGTGAATTATGACCTTCCTTCCACCTGCCCTGTAAACCAGTACACTGACTGTTTTGTGGCAGGGGATGCAGCCAGCAATGTTGAGCAGCATCGTTCTTTCCGCCAGAGAGCTATGTCTGAGTCTGCGTCCAGAGCCCATCATGAGGTTGTGTCACGGAGATGTAGCCAGCCTGTGTTTGAGGACTATTGTTATGCCAAGGAGTCATACGTTTGACTTTGGAACTTGATGTTTTGCAGATTGGTGTTTTATTCATGCAAACACTTCTTGGAGGCAGAGCTGCACTGGAGGCAGAAATGAAATAATTTCATTGGTTCAGTTTAAACCTCAATGGGCGGAGCCAAACAACCACTGCTTTTTGGAACGCAACTTAGCTAACTGGCAAACTAGAATGGCAGAGTAGGAAAATATAGATAAAAATTATGAATGCAATGACTTCTTTTCTCACCATGGCATTCATAATCATAGAAGGCCAGCAGGCTAGCTAACTAGCTAACCTATTTAGCTGTAGGCTAGTATGGCTATGAAGTTTGAACTATGAAGGTCAGATATACTAAATTGCTAACCTAGATAATTTAGTAGTAGCTAGAATATATTTGTTTTCAGTTAGTAGCAAGAATGCAAGGCTTCATATTAGCTACCTCCTCTTTTACCTCTTGCCTTTTTCACTGGGCTTCAGTCTAATATTACTTAGCCAGATAAACAGTTGTTCTTTGGCTCCGCCCATTGAGGTTTAACTCAGTGGGATTATTTCTGCCTCCTAGGTTTCCTTTTAATCGTCACCCAAGGCCTCCTAGAAATATTTGTGTAATGAAAACTGCAATCCGCTAGTGTTTCACTCTTTCACTTTGAATGTATGCCAGCTATGTGCAACCATTATAGGTTGGACTTTCTCAGTAGTACTATTTAGAGTACAACATTTAAAAAGATATTTAGCTACTAGGATAGATATCTGGTGTATCACAGAGAAGCTATGCAAACATATGCTATAGGAGTTTTGATTTTCTATTGTTTGTTTTTTAGTGAATTTTTTGTTGACATAGTGATAATGTACAGTATAGTAGATTCATGACTGAGCACGCATTTTCTTGCCTTTTTTGTCTTAACCTTGCATCATCTTTATTTCCACTACATTAAAGCACCTTTATGATGAACTATGCTTTGTTTCATTTGTTTTCATTCATTTTTCATTCAAACAGATAAAATAATGCTGGGTAAATGCTGTTTCACAATCCTCAAGCACTGCAGGTGACTAATCAAAACAATGCTAGGTAACCATAAGAGAGAGTGGATGAACAGTAATGCAACAGTGCTCCCTTTCTTTGTTACTGTAGGACCATTTAGACAGCCCTTTTTGTAAATGGATGTTGTCAGTGGTTCAGCATTGGCTCTGGGTCAGACCATTAATGACTGAAATAATGAGAACAGAGTTTCTGCAATTATGCTCAACTTCTCCTTTCTAGGCCTGTTGTGTAACATAATCTAACAGACCTCATTGAGAGAACAGTGTGTTCTGGCACATATGTTAAAACAGAAGGAAACCAGACACATAGTCACATGGTCGGATTTGGTTTTTCTCTGAATTGCTTTCTATCTCTGACTACTGATGAGCCAATGCCAGATCTTCTTCCTTCCTCTCTTTAGTGTTTTGACGTATTGTTTCCTTCCTCAGCTCTGATACCAATTAATTTATTTCATTCTAAGCTTGAAACCAGAATTGTGGACAACCTGATGATAATATGCATTCTATAATGCTGACAAAAGATCAAAAATCTCTTAACTTTTGGAAAGACATGACAATTCAACAACAATTTTGACCACACCAACTTGAAGCAGTAGAGTGGCATGCAGTGGTGTAGTACTCAAGTCCTGGACTCGGTCTCAAGTCACACTTTTGCTGACTAGTGACTCGACTCAGACTTGAATATTGATGACCTGAATTTGGACTCGGACTCATCCACTGAGGGCTTGAACTTGAACATGGGACTCAATCACCTTAGACATAGGCTGCATGTCTTTTCAGCGTTACCCTAAATTTGTACATACAGTACTGTGCAAAAGTCTTAGACACACAAAAAAAATCTGTAAAGCGAAGATGCTTTCAAAAATAAATGTTTCTAAATATCAAACAGTAATGCAGTATGTAGTGTAATGCAGTGCAGTAATGTAAAACACTAATGCAGAAAACAAAAAACTAAACATCTAAGACCAAATTTATATAAAACAATCTAGGGTGCCCAAGACTTTTGCACAGTACTATAGATAGATAAACATGTAATAGTTACAACACAACCACTGATAGGATGATGTAACATGTAACATTTTAACATGCACTCTTAGAATACAATAGTTTTCATGTTATATTTCAAACTTGCTTGTTCATTTTTGATATACTGTGAAACTCAAATCTATTTCAGAGGGCCAGTTTACACTATTCCTAGAACACATAAGAGACAATTTAAGTTGCAATAATCAACTCATTGACCTACTGTATAATCAAACATCATAATGGAATTGGTTATTAAAGAAACCATCTTGAATAAATTCACATATATTCATGCAGACTTGCAGGCAGAAGATAAGCTCAGGTCTATAGCCTATAGTCTATAGCCTAGTGTTCAGAAACCTGTAAACTCCTACACAGTCAGTCCTTTTGTCAAAAGCTCAGATAACAAATTGTATTTATTTATTTAATTTTGTGTGAGAAAGGTTTCCGATCCAGTAAATCATTATGTAAACAAAGCCAGCAGTGGAGTGACTGGGTTTCAGTAGGTGCCAGGTGCAAAGAAACAAGATTTGAAGGGATTTGAGTCCTCTAAAGCCCACATCTGTAATCTGTAATATGTCTGTTGAAAGACATTCCCATCAATTGTCTCGGAAGGAGGCTGGATTGAAGAAATTGAGTGAGACTGAGAGAATATAACAGCTAAACATGAACTTTATATGTATTTTGAGGCTCAAGTAAACCAGACCTGTATTTTGAGTTATGATGAACGTTGCAAAAGCCTTTGTTTGTCATGAATAAACCGGATTTTGTTAGAATGTTTAAAAGATTACCTTCAAACTTTTATGTTCAAATCATTTCTGGATTGAAGCTTTAAGCAAAGTATATGGTTAAATATATTCTGCAGTGAAGCTTTAACTGAATTCATGGGAAAATGAACGAGCTGTGCTTTTTAGTCAGCAGTCACAATGAACATGTTTCGGATATAACATCATCTTACTGTACATTGTGACCGCTGAAAGAAGAGGTGCAGCCTATTGATTTTTCAAGTGTGCCGGCTATCTTTCCTGTGTTGCACCTGTGTCATCATTAGTGTTTTGTGTTGAGGACGTCCAGCCTCAGTTTTACTAAAATTGTAAAGACGAGATGATGTTACGAGCACTGCGATGAAAGGATGAATGTGTGGAGGCTGGTTGCATAACCTCATGGCTGACTGTCAACAGTAATGAGTAGAGGTTGACACGACAGTGGTCCGTTGAATAGTTGACCCTTTAATAATCCCTAATGATGGCTGACAGCTGAAGGATGAACAAAGTACATGCAGAGAGGACAGCCTTTATCACACAGTAACCCCTGGACTCATCTGAATAGACATTGATTCATCTTGTTAAAGAGAACAAAAATAGATGACGTACCCTGAAACATGACCTTTCCCAAGAATTACAACAACAGTGGCTATGTTTGGTTCTTTCCACTGTCAATATAGTATGCAGAATAGATTAGGCCCAAATATTCCCCAGTCTGTTAAAGTTGTTTTGATAGTAGATGCCACCTATTATGAAAACACTTATAACAGGATATAGCAGATATAGCAGAACAAATAGCAGAACAATCATATTTGCCATAAAACCTCTGGTATGGGGCAAAGGAACAAAACACAAAGCTGTCAGTATACAATGTTTACTTGGACCGCAGAGGTTTCACCTTTGTCATTACATACAGCTTTGTAGTGTATGTTCCGATGCCCTACTTTTTTCTTTGACACTTTCAGACATTTTGTAGAACTGATAATGCTGTTTGTGGTTAACATCGCCTTCAGTGCAGTTTCTTGTTCCCTTTGGTAAATGCCATGTGCACAGCTTGTTTTGCTTGTCTACTGTTTGCGCATGCACTGAAGGCAGAAATGGCAAGAGAAGGGTTCAAACCAGACAATATTTTTGGCTTCAGTAGGAAGAATCAATTTGCTGTAAACTCTTCAAGACCATATGTGAAAAAATAGATAGTCAAATACATTTTTGCTCATTGTTTTACTTGAACAAAAATGGAGAGAAAGCAGCAACTCTCTTAACTCATATTTCAGGTGATATATCTTGGATACCTCTGGTCTGATTTTCAAGAAACTGCTAGAACTGAAGTCAGGCCTACAGGCTGGCAGGCAAGGTTGACTGCATCATCTTTTCACCTATTTGGGCAGTAAGCAGTACTTGCATCAAGACAATTGTTACAATAAACAATATACAAAAAATGTAATGTGTGGGCGTCTTTTGCTTTTAGATTTACATTGTTATGATAATATTACTGTTACATAGTCTATCATTATTATTATTATTATATTTGTTGTTGTATTTTTATTAGGGCATGTATTAATATTAATATTACATGTATTAATTGTAATAACAATTGTAATATGTAATAACAAATTTATGAATTTGTTTTTATCCTTTTTTTTCACGACATCGTTTTGATCTCGTTTCCATAAAGGAGGAAGTGATGTAATGATAAAGTTCCTGGATACGGTTGCTATGACAAACTTTAACGTTTGTGTCTGTTCCTGTCATGTCGTTAAAATTCTAGTTTGCCAGGTTTTATCTAATTTGTTGTAATTAACGAAATACTGAAAGTATTAGCGTGTCACCAGACATTAGATATTATTATTTTAGTCGCTAATTTTAAGAATGGCCTCTGCTTTGCAGCCTCAGAAGGAGGCTTCAAACGGAACATACACTTTCTCAAGTCGCCCAAGGCCAGTTCAAAACCGCTCCAAATACAGGGAGCCCACCGCAGAGCAGTAAGTTGTGAATACTTTTTTGATTTCACAAAACTAGTTTCAATGGACAAAAGTGTCAGTTAGGCCTGTATCAGAATATGTTGATAAACAGCGGCGCTTAGTGCATCATGGCTCTCGAGGGGCTGGCCGGTCAAGGTGCGTTCAGGACAACTCGGAAACGAGACTTATTTCAACACTAACCCAGTTGTTCCCAATTATTCCCAATTATTACAGATGGAAAAGTCAGGAAGGGCTATTTTCTTCATGAAGAAGATAATGTTGTATGGCAACAAATACAGTTCCAGTCAGTAGGTTAAGTTATGGTTAAGTATGAGTTTTGGCTAAACAGGAAGTTACAGGAAGTCAAGACTGAAACTTTTGTGGTTTTGTGGTATCTGGAGTCAACTGGAGATCATCCTATCCCATCAATTGGCCATTGATGTGTGAAGTAACCTCCAGCCAACTATTCAAAATTAAGAAATTATGGGGTCTGAAATATGCATAATATATGTGCATAACATATGTGAGTAATAATAAAAAATATTGATTTGCAAAACAGGCTGGTTCTTCTATAAGACTTTCCACCATGATTCGACTGCGGCCCATTGGTACTGATTAATTAAGAACACAACAGAGATCTACATTTCACATTTGACTCAAGCAAGAGTTAGGTTTATATAACTGACTGCATGATAGCATTCGTTATTTGTCTTTCCTTGACAATATAGGAATGACGGACACAGTAATTATGGAAACATTATGTATGACCGTCGTGTTGTCAGAGGAAACACATACGCCCAACAGATCATACCCGTTGTGAGTATAAAACACCTTGCTTGCTGATCCTGAATAGGTTTTGCCTTGACTTGATGGCTGTACCTTAAAAATGCATATTTGACAGACAACTCAGCCAGACCCCGTTGAGATGCAAAGACAGCAGGAAGCCAAAAGGAGAGCCATCGCTCGTAAACGGGCCAGGGAGCAGTTCACACCCAGGACTCCCGAGGCCCTTGAGGGCAGAAAGCACACTGATGTGCAAACAGGTAAACGCAGCAGTAGTGCTAGAGGTCCATGCTTGACAGAACTCTTTATGTATTATATTCAATGAGTTTATGAACTGTGCTTTTGAACTCTTTATTTTTTCAGAGCTTTATCTTGAGGAACTGAGCGATCATATAGAGACTGCCAACATTGATTGCCAGACTGATGCTTTTCTGGACAAACCAGCAACCCCGCTCTTCATACCTGCTAAATCTGGCAAAGATGTTGCTACACAGATAGAGGAGGGAGAGGTAGGTGCCCTAAAGCATAGATAGGCCCATATGTTTTACATTGAATAGGCTCAACATAATTGTAATTGCATGTTGGGATGACATATCATTCGACTTGTGTCAGATATTGTTTTAAATAATTGCTAGTTTTTGGTTTACTGTTGTTGTTGTTTAATGTAATAACTATGTAATACCAATTGGTTGAGCGACAACTAGAGAACAAAGTTTTTTGACCTTTAACTTTAGGCCAACCACTGTACTTTGTCAAAATTTGTTATTATGGCCTTTCAAATTTTGACAAAGTTTTGAAAATGTTAGCGCCTCCATCAGGCTAATCAGTGTAATGTTTTTAAACGCCAGACCACAGTGCCAAATACATAATCCCTCCAAGTTTAGTCAAAATGAGACCAGTGCTGTCTGACATATCATGTTTGGGCTAACACAGAACACAAACTATGAAAAGTATTTAAAAATTGATTTGTTCCAGGTTTGATCAATATTGAAAATATGTAACACCCCTCCTTACTAATGTCCCCCCGCAGCTGTTTGACTTTGACAGGGAGGTGCAGCCGGTGTTGGAGGTTCTGGTGGGCAAGACGGTGGAGCAGTCTCTACTGGAGGTGATGGAGGAGGAGGAGCTGGCCCACCTGAGGGCCCAACAGAGGTCCTTCTGGGAGCTCCGAAACGCTGAGCTGGTGGAGGTGCAGCGGCTGGAGGAGCAGGAGAGACGCCATCGTGAAGAGAAAGTATGGAAAATGAGCTGGGCACAAATGGGTCTTGAAGGGGAAAGTGGCTTCATTAAGAGTTAGAATAAATGAATGTGTCTCAGTACTTTAATACTGAGATTCAGTGGCTACCTCTACAGGGCCTGTCGGCATGAGAAGAGATATATATTCTTAAACTCAATATACTTGATTGGTCACATTAAGGTAACGTAAAGATTATTTTGTTTATATTTGTTTTAAAAAAGTATTTTCTCTGACCTCAGGAGCGTAGACTTGTCCAGCAGAGGGAGGTGCTGAAGAAAGAAAGGGAGACCACTGAGAAGATCGCTGCCCGGGCTTATGCCCAGCACTACCTGGCCGACCTCCTGCCATCAGTCTTCACCACACTGAGGGACCATGGCTACTTTTATGACCCCGTGGAGAAAGGTCAGTCTTCCTTTGTAGTGCATCGACTTCCATTTGAGCTCAGCTACCTCTTACGTAAGACTTTCTGACACATGCGGGGATCACTGTGCACCACCGCACAGACAGAGACAGCCTCTACGTGATCAAAGCAGTGGTGTGGTGATAGATGATGCTACGCTAATGCTGATTCTGTTCTGATTTCCAGATATTGAGACTAATTTCTTCCCGTGGCTGATGGCTGAGGTGAACAACAATCTGGAGAAGAGAGAAGTAGCAAGAGGGATGCTGGACAGTAAGAGGATACACTACAAACATTTGCAAAAATCAATATTTTACATGATCCAGATGATTTTATCTGTGATGACTCAAGTGCATTTCACAAATGCTCCTCAAGGCATTATCAGGTCATAGACATTGTTGGAGCGCCATCTAGTGGTTCCATTTGAACATATCAGAGGTCGTTATCGTAGCATAGCAAAACAGTGTGCACAGGGCAGAACATCAGTGACATATCTTCATCCTGTCCATCTGTTTCAGTGCTCATCCATGATGCCACTCAGAAGAAGCTGGAGCTGCAGCCACCCAAATGAAATATAGAAAGATTAACTAACCCTGGCACTGTGAGTTAGAATGAGACAGGTCAAGGACATGAAATAGCCTGAGAAATAAACAGGTTTTTTTTCCTCAAACTACCTTGAATTGTTTATTTGGAAGAATAGCACTACTAGTATTTTGTTTTACAATTGATTTCATTTGCCGTTCCCCTGGACAGTCATTAGTAATGAAACAGTAGAGTGGGGGAAAAATACATACAGCATAACATGATACATTCCTCCATGCTATTGTATTAATTCCCTTTTTATTTGTATATAAGAGTTATTAATGAAATGTTATATGAAAATGGCCCTTAAATGTGCTTGAAAGTTTTATGGGTCTGTCATGATGAATTTCATCAGGTGATAGATTAATAGTTCTTTACTCAGAAGTAAAGCTCTTACATTTTGTCATTCTAAGGCACATCAGGGTTTTGTTGTAGCTAATTGTTTAATCAACAATACATCACTATGTATTGTAAGTGGGATTTACATCTACCATGTGTTTAGTCTTTACAGTAGCCTCCAGTTACAGTCAAATGCAATAGCAGTATGAAGAATACTTGATTTGCAATGCATGCTGGTATGTAAGTACATGTAGCTCTGTGGGACAGGTCACCAGGACCCAAGAGATTCTTCAAAACTCCCCCAACCAGATTTTTTGTGGCACCTCAAGGATCTCTGCAGCAGATTTTCTAACAATATTTTTTACAAAATAGGTATAGACAGAAATACAGTGTTGTACATTTTTGTGTCAGTAAATCCAAAAAAAGCCCTTTTCTTTTTTTGACAAGGCATATTTTTATCATCACAACTCATGGAATACTAGGGGAGGGGAACACCAATCACAGCAAATGGTATCCTAAAGAGAAGGGTGAATTGGGGAAGGTAGATCAGATCAAATTATTTACATGTGACAAGGAACGTATAAGGTTCAGTGCAATATTTGCCTTGCTGTTTTGCTATGTATTTGCATCTGGCTTTGGCCGGCATACGGTTTTTCAGTAACAGGCACTGTCTTGTAATATAGTCTGCTCTGCTTAATTCATCTCACCACCTCATTTGATAACAAAGACATGGTTATTTTATTTTATTTTGCTGTATTCTGCAATATTCATTAAAACGTGACTGTGTTTCTTTGCTTTCATAGAGAGTTGAGTTTAAAATCACCACCTGTTCCAAATAAATTAATTACTGACTGCCAGTGTCTACGACAGTCAGTCCTGCAGATGGCTTTAAAAGCTGCTAAGCGTCGTCAAGGTGTGAGCGGATGACCACAGAGGCACCGTCAGCCGGGAAATCGGTCACGGCCTGGCGGTGGTACGGCTGCCACATCGGGCCACTACTTGTCTGGTTAATGCGTAGTAAAGCAGGTTTTACCTCCGATATATACGGCTCTATTTTAATCCTGTCATACTATTGGTCAGCTCGCCTCTGACACCGCCCCTCTCGCTTCGCAGTCGGCTCTCAATAGGGCGGATTCACCTCCCCGGATAGACACCACGGTGCAGGGTAGTGAGGTAGTAGTTGAAAAGGGTCTGCCACCTCAATGTCGCACAGGGTAGATTGTTAAGAGTAAAAATAAACTCCGAAATAAACAGTAAGGCATGCGAGTCAGGGACAATTGTAAAAACACTGCAAGAAAGCCCAACAACTTCAACTAATTCACTTCATGTATAGGTTATAGGTAGATGTGTTTGTCAATTTCAATATTTACAATTGCCAGCTATCAGCTTCATAACTTATAATCGTGAGTCCATATCGTGTGACTTAATATTATCAGTTGAAAGAACATCTCACCAAGCCTTCACTACAATAATCATATTTAAGTTTAATAAGAAACAGTGTTAGTTTATTAGCAGACTTCCCAGCATGCATTGTATTGGAACTCTCCAGAAACCTTTCCTTCTTGTTGTTTGGGTAAAGTTAAAGGACGGATATCTGGTGTGTGTGTGTGTGTGTGTGTGTGTGTGTGTGTGTGTGTGTTTTAGGTCACTTTATGATTAAAAATGAAAAATCATGATAACTGTGATGAAAATTACAGTACAGTTCAATCCTTAGACCTGAAACTTTACAAGTAATAGAAAGTCAGTTTGACACATTGAGTAGTATCTACTTCTTGTACTTATATTAGTGCAGTTGCTTACTTCTTGCCACGTGGTATAATAAGTGTATGACACAAGAACAGCTGACACTAAAATACTTCTCACTAATGAAAGAGTAACACTGGAATGCACTTCAGCAATTAATGGATTCAACTACTGAAGGCTTGCCAACATGATCAGACATTTGCTGATTGAGCTTATTGGCTTAAGTTCCCTCAGTGAGTTTTGCCACATTACAACAACTGTTGAGCTGTGACCCAACTATTCTGGGCTATTTCAGTCAACTTGCATTTTTAAGGCTGCTAGGAAAACTTTGTAAGTTGAAGTGCCTTAATATTTCTTACAGTGTAGACTAACTGGGCCTGCAGGTTTAAATTCCTTTATTCGGGATAGTACGGTAATAACTTGAACTAATCGTATAGCAGGTTATAATCATTAATTCACTCATCCAAGTTAATATAGCCGTAAAGTGTCTTACATAAACATAAGCCAAGTATTAGTGATGTACAGTGTATGGCAGCAAGTAATGACTGGATAAAGATGATGTCTATGACATGTCTATGCCAATGACATGATGTCTACGGCAGAACAGGTTCACATTTTGCCCTTCTGCACACTCTCTATGTGTTATATGTTAGGATTAGTAGCAGGCCCCTAAGCCTTCTATTGGCTTGGCCCAGGGGTTCCCAAAGTGTTTTCATGTACCCCCAGTGTAAAGACAAGAACACAAATATTTAATAAGATTTTATTCCAGGGACTCTGTGTAAGAAGATGTTAGATTAGATATAGGCCTACATTCTCTCATTGTGCTAACCAATATTAGATGAATTGATAGTGAAATTAAACTGTTGCTCATACTGATGTGAACCCCCTCAGGGTCCACTGGAAGTCCCCGGACCCCGGTTTGGGGAACCAGTGCTCTAGCCTACCGGTGACAGCAGGAACAGAGGCGGGATGGATGAGCGCCATATTGCGGGCTGAACAGAGGGAGGGGGAAATCGGCGGCGGCAACACTGAATCATCTCATCTTAAAATCACATCAGCTCTGGTAAGACTTTGCACCAGTAGAGGACTGTTTATTGTACTGAATGAAGCCTGTATCACCATCCGATCGAAGCCGTGCAGGCTACTTTTCGCACTTTTCCGCGCACTTTCTGCGCCTTTTCACAAAGGAGGCAAATCTCACAACAGGTGTCTGTGGGATTATAGCGAGGATGTGGCTGCAGCAGCCTAGTTGAAGGTTATGCTAGAAGTCATTATAAAATAGATTTCATGGGCTGCAGCAGCGAAACAGAATGTATATCCCGAGTTAAAGGCCTCAGGTTAAACCCACTAATCGTTTTACGATTTTGTTTTAACTAGGTCTGTCTACTGTGGCTCTCAGCGCCGTTCAAAGATAAAATGTGGATTTTTTAATTTGCTGGACTCGAACTCGTTTTCCTGCCACTATGGGCGTGTGCTCAGTTTACACAACATAAAAAACCTATTAGGCTGGAGGAAATGTATTGTGAAAATTACTTTGTTACGCTGTCGCACACTGTGAAAACAGTCGTACCCGATAGGCTACAATGACAATGTAGCCAGTGACTGAATCCTGACGTTTCCTCAAGCTCCGACCACTGATGGTTTTCTATCGTTTATTCTTTGCCTCTGAAGGCGACTTTATTAAGCGATATAGACCGTGCCAAGCATAAACGGAAGCTTGTTTATGCTTAATCTAAATTTGGGTCCGTTTTATTCTCATACAGCGACGCGTTCGCTGTAAAGGCTAAGGGAGAAGGGTGGGGACTAACTTTATCATCGCTGATGGGTGAGGCTCATTTAGTTCCATATTTAATCTCGGTGCATGGTGATTCACCAGTGTCAAACTAGATAGAATAAAAAACTTCCGGTCACTCATTTCAAAATAAAACACCAATTGACAATTTTAACTAATATAAATCACAAAAATAGTAATGAACTAAATTAAGGAGGAATCAGTAAAACATTAAATTACACTGGTTTGTTTTATCTGCAAATCCTGATACATAATATTTCTGTTTTTAGAGCGACAGATTTATCTTTTATTTTGAAGGAAAAATAGGCTAACTTCCTTTCTTGTGACTGTCGCCTGCACCAGCCGTCTCTAGTAATTCAAGTATCGCCGAAGTGGGTGAAACTCGTTTCTCCTCTTTCTCTTCAGGAAGGCACAGTGAGAACCACATCTACACGGAACACGGCTCTCTTTTTTGGAAACACATTTTACAGTTCCTCGCACAGAGCCAAGAAAAGGACAGAAAAATGCCCAAAGCAGTAAGTACTGGTTTATTGGTATTTTTAACTCACTCCTTGCTTATTAATGCATATAACGCTGATTTACTAAGCTAGAGCCACAAGCTTAAACTGGAACCTGGGATGTAACGTTAGTGGAGGGTAAAGCCACCTAAGGAATAGAGTTTAATTCTACTTTTTAGCCTGACATGAATCTTTATATGAAAGTAAGAGTATACAGGTGTATGTGATGTAATTACTGTGTGAGGATACTGTCTTTCAATGGAAAAAAACATGAAATAATAATACTATGACTGCAGGTAATAGTTTACACAGCTTTTCATTCACCGCTACATCACATATGACCCTTGATTCAAAACAGGGTTAAACCCGTTTCAAATCTGAGGGCAGTTTTACTTCAGAAATGCATTGGTCATTTTAATAACTGTTTTTCTTTTCAACAGAATAGCTTTAGAATAAGGAGATGTACATAAACTATAGTCAATGCCCAGGCTACATTGTTGCCCAGGCTGTGGATTTGAAAAGTTTCTTTACTCAAAAATCACTTCATGATGCTGAGAGCAGAGAGCCTATGTTGTTTCAGTGATGTTGTCTGTGTAGGTTTTGATCGTTTTGAGTTTCCTAAACTCCCCAAGTTCAGTGGTTACTGTGGAACCTCTCATTTGACATGCCCAGTTAATTACATGTATTCAAAGTGTAACGTCTTCTCCACTCTTCTTGACTGAACGTCCTCTAAAGTGGGACAAATGTTACAAAACCAAGAGCGTTCAACTGAAGAGGACCATAAAATGTACCTTTGACCCTAGAAAGTTACCCTGGCCATGGTCACCGGATCCATCATTTCCAATTCACTCTATTGTGCTGTACCTTAGTGGTGCAGCAGCACAAATGAGGGGATAGGAAATCTCTTTTCTCTTGTTTCTAGCCATGGGAGACAGTGATGAATGAAGACAAACCCGATGAAAACTAGATGCCCTGAGCTTAAAATTTCAATTACTAGGCTAAAGTGATTTTGCCTGTTGAGAGAGAGCAAAGATGCACGTTCTCCACCTTTTCCTTTGCGCCCCACCCCACCTATTACAGGCCTACTCACACATGGTGCATGTCCCTCTGTCGGTTCACTGTTTGGAAACTATTAGAAGGCATATTATAGCTAATGTAGATTTTACAGTGGGAAAATATGACGGAAATCTGCCTGAAATGGAAGTGAGTAAAAAAGAAAAGAAGGCGTTTTTCGTCCAAGGCACTCTTCAGGCAAAATATAAAAAACAATTCAAATGTTCTATGTTATTTTTGCCTGCCAAACCAAAGAGCACCTTCAACAAATTCCTTCACACACCATATCCCAATAGAAGCACTCTCTTCCTCCCTCTTCTTAAAACAAGTAGAACATAAAGCCCAGAGATGTCATTGAGCTAAACTAAAGCTACAAATGGATTAAATTAGAAAGTGGCTCCAACTCAGACACATTTTACTCACAAGACTGAAACAAGGCGGGTGTGCCGTTGAACAGTGCAGTGTATTGTGCCGCCCATCAGTACAGCCTATGTCAGAGTCATAAAGTGTGTTGTTGGTTTGTTTAGAAATGCCCTCAGGGTTGTCATGAGCGTCACCGTGGAAATGACATCATTACTGTCTGATAGCAGTCCAGCACCCGCTGGTAGCCACAAAACTGCCTTTTTTGGGTGATAATGGCACACTGTTTTCTTTTACATGATATCCAAGAGACACAAACACTGATTTTTTTCCTCCTTTCCCCTGGCTTGCTGACTGTTCAATATGTGGCCACATGACTGGCCCAGCTCAAAGGCAGTGCTAGCATGAAAAATATCAATAGGATACTAAGTCTGTTTTAATGAACTTGTTCCTTAGATATATTTCTTTGCATCAAACAGCTTTGTACTCTCAAATTAATCCCTGAAATGCAGAGTTGTATTCTTAGCACCGGAGAGGTCTTGAAATAGGGCTTTGTGTTTTGGCAGCTCTCCTCACCTGATAGGCTTTCCAGTAGAGTGTGAAATCTGATTACTAGTGGGGAGAGAGTCACTTACTTCACAGGGTCTTGCAGGGTTATGGTTATCTAAATTCAAAGCCTCAAAGAGTCGAAGGTACATTCAACTTAGCCTTTCAATCTTAAATACAGTTTCAGTGGTCTAAAATGTATTTTACTAATAGGAACTAATAGGAAATCTACCTGCAGACCAACAGTATAATCTGATAGTTATGTGGTTTTTTTCCAAATGTTTATTTTTTAACAAAGAAGAAAAAAAGAGCAAAGAAGAAGAAAAGCGCTCTTTGGTCTTACATTGGCGCTATAAAGCTTTTACAAAGTCACAACTCAGACACTGTAACAACTAAAGTCCTCTCACTTGTTTCCGCTATGACTTCAAACTCGCCAATATTGTGCGTTTGAAACGCACAATATTTTGAGTTTGATTGAGTTTCGATACAGAGGAGCAAGACATCCAATGGGAGAAAGTCAGATCAGATTTGAGGAGTTGTTACGGCTCCTGTTTTGGGCCCTCTGTGACTCATGTTTCACTTGTCTGAATGACACATTGTCACGAAGTAAACGATAGGGCTCCTTGGCTCCCAGAATCCTGTTTCCTTGCAGTCACAACCCACGATACAAACCACACAAGGCGTGGCCATGACCAGCATTTATGGGTGTTTCCTCTTTATGTCCAGTTCTATTGTTAGTGTTTGTTCCTTTAAATAAATCATAACTCAGCGATGTTCGGAACGCCTTCGGGTCATGACCCCCCTCGCCAAAAAATAGCTACAATTCCTTTCTTCACCTGCTTGTTGTTGACAGAGCTTGTGACTGGGTCTGTTTAGGTTAATCCACTTACAAGATGTGTCCCTTTTTTTAAGCCTTAATGAAAGAGGGACCGGGCTTGTTCCCTACTTCCCCACAGTGCTGCTGCTCTGGGCTCATCAGGTAGCACCGTGGTTTATGGCTATATTGCTCTGTAAGCATTTCAGCACCATCCCCATGACTACACCCATTGCAACAGAGTGTTTTAAAGCCATGCAAACTATGCAGAGGGTTAAATATTGAATGGTCTGCAGTGAAGAATGCAGTGCAACCCATTCAGAGTTTAACTACTGTGGTGATGGCCACCTGATTTCTTTTAACTTCACATGAACCAACTCCTTAGCCTCACCAATGAAACTGTCTACCATCTAAGTATTCCACTGCAGAGCTTCGATTACCATAGAAAAAGTGAGTGTGCCGGGCGTTACATCTGGGAATCGATGCTCCAGTTGCTAGTTTTATTGAATCAGTTATTACTGGATTCATGTCTGAAGCTGGACTTATATGGGTGATATGAATGCCCTTACTTTCCTCTGGCTGAAGTTGCTCATTGTGGAACTCTGGGTCCCTGCCTGGTGTATTTTTAGCAAATGTGTCATGTTTTCTTTGCCGCTGTGAATGGCCTTAGTTTATTGTGAGTTACCGTTGGAGGACTCACTTTGAGATCAGATATCACTCCCTCAGTGGTTGGCCTGTGAGTGTCCACCCACTCAAATGTTCCATTCTCCGTCGGTTAGGGTGTATTTTTCTAGGTGCTCCATCTGTAATTGGTGTAAATATAGACGGCAATGTTGAGAGAAACTTCCTAAACCGTCTAAGCTGCTACTACCGACTAACAGAATCACTTTATAACTACCAAGGTCTCAATATCTTGTTTTCTGAACGGTTTTGCCGTAGTCTCTGGAAGTCTGGGCTCCACTGGAACGCATACTGATGCTAGTGAGGGACCACTGGGAAACTGCAGCTGAAAGGGGATCTTTGTTTTGCTGTGTAAATGGAGTTTTTTCCCCCCTCCTTTCCCTGCTTTTTTCCTTTGGATGTTGTTTTCCACAAGTAAAGCCTCTCACCTTAAGCTCAGCTACTGTTGGTGTCAGGCCTGGCTCTCCTCTCACCTTACTTATCGCCAGCAGACACACTTATGGCAGCAAAAAAACCCAACTCACATCCATTGTCTTGCCTACTGCTTTCTAGCAATATCATGTACAGCGCAGAAACCAAGGTGCTTTCTATCCACTATATTGGCCTTTAGCCATTGTACATTCAGAGGAAGCAATGGTGCTGTGAATCACCACACCAGTCAATGCTGTAGCCCAGACATCCATTTTCCAGTGGGCGTCATTGAGTTTGTTCACCGCTGAGGCTCAGTGCTGTTCACAATGGCCAGGAGATGAAAGATGGCACTGGAGGCTGTGTTAGCTGACTTTCTCTGTCTTCAAACCCCATTATATGGTTTTCGTTGGGCATTAATAGTCCCAGAGGAATTGACATTGTACTTAGAGAATGGAGCTGCATTATATGTGCATTACGTCAAAGCAGACATTATAAATTAGTACAGAGTATTGTTTCTCTCCATTGTGCCACACAATTGACGTCAGGTCTCATTATTTTGTACAGCGAACGTGTTATCAATTCATTGGAATGGTTTTGAAATCATACATTAGTCACTTGGGTGGATCCCTGTGAGTGGACATTCAATTCTTTACTCATGAAGCAGGGTTCAGCTAGATGGACCACCTTTTTTCTATGCACAGGTCAGTCTGATCAATCATTAACCACATAACTGAAAGGCATGCCTTTTTTCTGCGAATGGGAGTGAATGGACTTTTGCTGTACATGCCAGCCGCCCTGCCTCTGTCGTCCTGACTAGGCTGTTAGTAGTGGAGGGAACCAGCCACAGTGGCAGGTGGATTCATGATTTCACCAGCCAAATTGATAGATGTGGTCTTAAGACATCAGACATCTCACTACCTGCTAAAGTGGCTGGTGGAGTAGAAAAGCTCAGTTTTTTCCCCCACCCTGGCTGTTGGTGTCCATGGGTTCTGGTTGAATCTCCCTCCTATGTTCTCCTATGTCTTATGTTCCTATGTTCAACACCGAGTCCCATGTGTTTACTCTGCAAATACCCCCCCTCTCTCTGAATCCAAGCTCCGCTGTCTGGCATGCTTGGTTCTTTGTGTGTAATACCCTCGGCCTCTGAACCTCTCAGTTGCTCCTGTCAGATTTTGAACTGTCCTTTCTCACGTGTTTCCACAGGTCAATGTTCGTGTCACCACCATGGACGCTGAGCTGGAGTTTGCCGTCCAGCCCAGCACCACCGGCAAGCAGCTCTTTGACCAGGTATGTATAGTTACGGTGAGGGATGGATATCCAAAAAACAATGTGTGTCAGTGCTGCATTGACTTCTGGTATTGAGATGGATGGCATGTACAAATGTTACACTGAAAATAATTCACTTTATTGTAGAATGAAATATGCTCTCATTTAACAAAAAAATCAAATTCAAAATAAGCATTGTTTCAGAAATGATATTGAATGAACCCTAACCCAACCTTATTTATAGTAGATTTATACTTCTCCTGTCATCCCTACAAGCAGCTTACAGACTGCACTGCCATCGTTTTAATTAATTGAATAGTGACGCCGCTCAGAAAGGTTTATGTTTAGAGAAAGTGCCTCTACTCTTTATCATCCCTCCAAAGCTCTTTCCACCCATTACATGCAGGTCTGATAGGTTATCTCCTGGAGACTAGGCTGGAGGAGACGTGCTCTTATCAGTCTTTCTCTTCAGATATATAATAATTGATGCTAATAAAACAAATGCTGAGGCATTTATTGAACTGATGATTAATGGAAATCAATGTTCTTGGATAGCACCACGAAGTCTTGTATGGCAGTTACACAATGACGGGTGTGGCCAAAATAAAGGGAAGTCAAGATTTCCGCCAGTGATGGTGTGTGTTTATTACAAGTCATCATCCATTTTTATAATGGTTGTGAAAAATACTATATCGGACACGATCTGAGATCATTAACACCACATCTTAGTATTTATTTATTTATTAAGACCTTGGCATATGGCTAACCTCATTTCTGTACTCTCAAAACCACTATGCGATGTTGATAGTGAAGTTGTCTTTCTGCAAGGTATTGCTATCGTCTACAAAGAAATGATGGGTGATGGGATAAAGCTGATCACTCAGAATGGTTAGTTTGGTTGTAGTCCTTAACTTTACTTACTCCGTCCTAGGAAATGTATGACCTAGCACTAGACTTGGGACTTGATATGGTATTGCTTTAGCAGACACTACATTACGGTGTATATTGAATGTTGATGTTAGTTATAATGTTTGTCCGGATATGGTTACGTCATAACTAGAAGTTGTGGTGTTGTGCGTTGACCCTTGCACTCCCTGCTGTTGGTTGCCTGTAACGTTGGTGGACTAGGGAGTTTATTTCTGCGGTCTTGTTAATGCCTGAAGTCTAAACGTAGATGACGTGTGTCATTAGTGTGAGCGTCTATACCAGCACGGGGAGAGGAAAGGCATTGTTTTAGCCACTTCCTGTATAACTCGTTTTTCAATAGCTAGTGTAGTCTACTGTATGTATTGCTGGCTGCACGTCAAGGGATTCACCCTGCAACACTCTGGTTTTCTTCTTAAGCAGCACTGTTGAGAACAGGGATGTAAGGGGCCACTTGAGTCAAAGACACTCACAATCAATTATATTTCCCATAGTATTCTTGAGAGTTTAAATCAATGATTTTTCTCTGCAAGTGCATGAAATAAGTGTTTCATTAAGATTAGAAAGCCATATTCAAACAAATCATTTGTATATTGGTGTAATTTGTGTGATGTTGATGTCACCACAACCAAGTAGTTGGGATTTGGTTGGTTTTTTCCAATAAACAACTGCTCTAAAATCCCACTTGTGTTTTCTAGGAAGGAATCGCTCTAGACCCAGATATTCCTCTTTGACATCACTCTATTTTTAAGTGTGGCTGAATTCCTCTGCCTAGTTGTTAGAATGTCTCTCTGTGGGGCGTGCCACAGATAATGACTCGGTCCCTGTGATAGTGTTAGAGACAGTTCAGTGCTCTCTTTTAGTACAGAGATACTCTTAACTAAATCGAGCATGACGAAAACTGTCTATCAAGCCTCACGGCGTGACTGAAGTCCAGGTAGCCGTTCACTGACAGCGCGGATTAGTCCAGTTAACGTTTAGCTCGTGGTCATGTCCCTAAAGCATGCCACTGACCTGATTTAGTTTTAAACTGGTCCAGTGGCAGTAATCTGACGCACACACACACACACACACACACACACTCACACACACACACAGATATAGACGTAGACAGGTTCTGTGGAAATGCTGAGTAACAGCAGTGAGCTCATTCCCAGGGCGAGTGTGAGGCCTGGTGTAGCCCATGTGGTCAGCTCTGATCATAGCCTTATCCCCTGTCATTCAGCCCTTCATAAGGAATGGCTGCCACTCCCCTACACACCCTCTTCCAGTTTCACTTCCATCTGCCCTGCTCATTTCACTTTGCCTCGAGCTGCATTATAGAAACAAAATCACAGGCTTCACTGCTCACAGGAGATATAGTGGTATCATATCTGTAACTATGACTGTGCACCATGACACCACCTTCAGTATTGAGATGGCTTTGAAAAGTTTAATAGTATTCCGTCAAAATGTCTCCCTTTTAGTCAACCAAATGTTTAGTTGACCAACAGTTTGAATACAACTTCAATACTACTGAAAAAGATTTAATTCAGTAATTGGTGTCTTATAAATGTTAAGTACTTTCACCAAATTTGTAAGAAGAAGGAGTGGACTAGGCAGAGCCTCAGTCTGGCTCTTGACAGTGGACTACAGAGCAAAATTTGAGCGATTCCAACAGCTGAAATCATGGCAGCAGCGTATAACAATCCACCATGTGTAGAACTGAATCTCAGTCCACCTAAACTGGTCCACAAAACCGGTGTCTAGAATGAAATAAGGAATTGTTTGGCTCACAGGGCCAACAAAGATGGACACCAAACAAGTGTGGTAACACATCACTTACATTACGTTTCTTGTTTGCTGTGGTATTGTGTTTAAATTTAGATATTAAAGTGTTCTGCTGAAGCCAAAATTCTGGTATCGTGACAACACTACTCCATTCAGCGTTATTCACCATGAATGCGTGGTCTGCCGGTAATAGAGCCATTTCCCTTTGGCCAGCCCCCCCCCCGCTCGGGGGCCCCGACTGGGTGAAGGGTTCTCCTGCTTCAGCCGCTGGAGAACTCCACGTTAGTCAGCCCCGAGGATGCAATGAGTAATGCTGTTTCAGCCCAGTGGCATTCCTCTCTCTCACCACAGGACCGGGGCTCCAGTAAAACCCAGCAGAGAGACTTTCACTCTCACATGCAAACTGTTTCTATGTGGAGAGGCACGTGCTGCCTAGCAGGAACGCAAAAACTTCCCTCCCACACCTTAAAACGAGACTCAATCGGTTGGTGACTGTCTGCTTGAGAAAGGTTTGACTTCTCTGACTTGACTGCAAAATATTTCACTCAGTTTGCCTTTCTTTAATCATTGCCAGAATGAAGTAGACTTGCATTCCCTGCTTACAACAGCTCCTAAAAAAGGTGCTTCACTACAAAGCCTCTGGACATTTTGTTGTACAATAAATCTTCACCTCCAGATTTTATGTATATGTATGGGTTCATTTTTACAAGGACAGATACAAACCACAGAGACATATTGCAAGCAACTTACCACAGTGTTGTATTGCGGTGTTTAGTTTTCAGGTCCTTAGAACAGGTAGGTACATATGAATGGGGGTTAGGAGCCCTTGCCATGTACTAGCAAACCAGCAACCCTCTGACATCAAGGCAGCCTGCCAAACCAACCTGCCGCCATGTCAGTTTACTAAACTCGTGTCCCCAGATTCAGATTCAGTCCTCCTCTAATGAGTTGTTTCATTTTCAGCATCGCTTGCCTGCAGCTATTCACAACATTTATAGCATGTTATTAAAGCTGTAGATCTACTTGTCACGTGAAATACAGCAGTATTTACTTCAGTTACTTTGTCAAAGGATGGTAAGCTTGTCCAAGATTGCACCAAACCCCTGCAGTTTATCCCCTGAGCAAAACAATCTTTCATTAAAAGATCTGCTTGGTAGCCCACTCTTTTTCTCTGCCTCTCACTTTCTGTGGACCCCAAAGCAAAACCACCATGAAAGGGCCAATTGTGTTCTGAGGCTTTAGGAGTTTCATTACAGGTGAGATGCAGTCTGAAGTGCTCTCTCCTTTCAGGCCCCGCTAGTGCTTGTTGTTGCGCTAAATAAAATCCATCAGAAAAGGTCCCTGAATCCAACCCATTCATCTCCGCACCCACAGGTTAGCGTGCCCTGTATTTTGTGTCGGTTGCTAAGAGGGGCTGTTTGATTTTAATTTTAACCTTGGAAGGAGCTTATCGGGTGGAATGGGCTTGGCCGGAGTGCCTGAGTGTTGACTCAAACTTCACCCAGGCAACTTAGCACCTCACCTGTTGACTGGGTGGGGAATTTGTCATAGATGCATTCAAAAAAGGCCTGGCACAGAGATTCTCCAGCTAAAAAGCCGGCATGCACACACACACACACACACACACACACACACATACACAGACGCCTGCAAACTCCTATGCTGGTCTGTGCAGTGCTGTTGGAAAAATCGCTCTGCCATAAAGAGCCGCCGATCGTTGAGGTTTCTCTCAGAAGCCAGTGGAAAACTGTCGCTCCTCCTACAGCACAAGCAATTATTCCAGATCTATAACTGGGATTTCACTTTCTGCCTGAGCCACACAGTCAAACATTGCTTCAGAAATGTTGAAAAATGAATGATAATAAAGCATTTCTGTGTCTCCAATGAGGTTAAAGTTAGGACTGGGCTAATAATGAACCTTTTAGGTGAAAAAGAGGGGTTCTATGAGGGGTTCTGGCTTTGCAGCTTGGCTGTGAAGTAACAACCTTATAAGATGGAGCAGCCTCCCCTGCCTCGCCAGATCCCTCTGCTGTCCCAGCATGTTGAAGTCAGAGACAGGATGCTAGTCATGCAGCACACCCTAGTCAGTATTGCACTCCTCCTCACTAGTCAAACAATAGGACCTCATTGTTTAGGACTAACCCTTCTAATCAGGCTCTTGTGTGCTGTGGCATATTGCAACAGGCCGAGAGAACTTGTATATTAATTCAGTGTCATCGAAATGTCTGAGGCTTGACAATCCTGACCCATGATGTATTTTGATGGTTGGTTATCTTTTCATTTGCCGTTACATATGTTGGCTTCGTCACCCGATTGGCATTATCTGCTTGGCCATCTGCCTCGCATAGTTTCAGTATTCATCCATTGGTGTAGGTGCCAAGCTTATCAGCTTTACAGTAATGTCAAAACAACAATGACCAAACAGTCCAGAATTTGAACTGCTCTGATTCAGACATCAGATTATTATAGCATAAAGAAAGCATAGGCCAAATTAATTGAAATAATGTTCTGGCGTGTACGTTTGTTTACCTGTGCACCGGTTGACTAAACCTCAACCTAGCCAGGTCCTTACTCCGGCCTGGGAATGTGTAATCCTATGAGGGTTGTGGACCAGATTAGCCTGGTACCTGAGTATGTCACCTTAAGGTTAGATTCTTCAGGCCTTGCCAGCCTCTGCAAAACCCTCAAAGGCCTTTTCACAGCTCCGTGCTCTGCTGGTGGAGGACCGTCAGCGATTCATTTGAGTTCGGTGGACAGGTTGCGTTATTGGTTTTTACAGCGTGAATATATGAGCAGTTTCTGTTGCCTGCTGTACCTGGCGGTTACGTCATGTCATTTTCTGTTATCCTGGGAAAGCCAGTTGGGTGTTCTTAAAGGTTACCAATTGTATATTTGAGAATTTAATAAACCAAATAAGGGAGTCGATTATGTACTTAGTTCACAAACTGGAACTGGAAAGGTTCTTGCCTCCAATCTATGAACATTATCAGGATTATGTTACATCCAATTTCAGGTCACATTTGGAAGTGAGTGAACTGAAAGTGATTGATCTTTTAGAGGCTGATCTGAACAATTCCCTTTCTCTGTGCAGGTGGTGAAAACCATCGGCTTACGGGAGGTCTGGTACTTCGGGCTCCAGTATATGGATGGCAAAGGTTATCTCACCTGGCTAAAACTGGATAAAAAGGTAAGATCAAGCTTCAATTAATTGTCTGATGTCTCACATGATGAATAGAATATCTCCATCCTCTCTTTTTAATGTAAATATTATTATTTATTATAATAATTATTAATATAACACCACACAGTTGTACTGCATCATGATACCTCCTCACCCCTAATCCCAAGTATGTTCCGATTGCTCAGCTTTTGCAATACCTTTCCAAATGGAGCCAAATATTGCAGGTGATAGAGAAAGACTGCATTTTCTTGAAGGGAGGGTAAAATCAGTGCTGCGGTGTTTGCCTTTCACTTAGTCAATCAGAAGTTCATTGTGTTAGGTATGTATTCACATGCTGGATTGCGGTCACCGTGTTCTGCTTCCGGCATGGGAGCTAATCCTTTCTGGTTTCCATCTCTGCTGGGTGTCAGTGCACCGCGTGTAATCAGCTGAGGCAGTCTTATTTGGCAAGAGTGTGAACTTTTTGTGAACCACCGTAAACTGCCTCTATTTTTCTTCCTCTGTTGTCCCCAAGCAAACACAGATTGCCTGGCCTCCATTAACTGTTGTTCCTAAGGCGCTTGTACTCTACCTTGTCAGCCTGTGGAATGAAGTCATGCCTGCAAATGAGCAGTTTCAAATGCTCGACATTGTTTTTGTATCACAGCACTATATGATCCACCAAACCCCTGCTGTGTTTTTTTTTTTTAGACCAGTTGATACTGCATTAACAAACACCTGTACTCTCCTGGCTTTTCACATTTTAAATTGAGTGCCCCAACTGTCTTCCATTATTGAGAGCCATTTTTGACATAATAGGCTTATACATAACCGGCTTCTTTGCACTTCAGAATCATAAACAAGGGTCAGAGTGAGAGAAAGGTTACGCTTGCCTCAGTCAGCAGCAGTAAACTGTACACTGTGTGCTGACACTGCGCTGCACAGTAGCTGATCAGCACAATGCCTCGCTCCAACTGGAATATTCCTGGCCTTTTGCAGCCCCATTCTCTTCATCAAGACTGCTAGGTTCCTGTTTTGAAATTAGAGGAAGAGGCACATTGTGTAAACACATAGCTGAGAGTCATTCAACTGTATTTCCACCATATGAAAATGATAGATTCCCTTTTAGTTGAGGGCAATGCACCCAATGAAACTGCAGAACTAATGTAACCTATTCTATGAGGCGTATTCCTTTACACTGGCATGTTGTACCATCTACTTTCCCCCCATATATTGTTGTTATGATGACACCAAGTATCGGTATTTTTAGTCACATTACAAGGCTTTTTGAAAGACCACCTAATGATGATGATGATCAAATACTGAAAAGGGACCATTATTGATTCATGGTAAATTGCTCAAAAATATGATTGATTTTGATAGAGATGTCATTTCCACTTTTTAAAGAGATGAAGACATTATTGCAACTTTTTACTGCAATAAAATCATTAAGACTCACAGCATGATCACACCGTGGCTCAAGTGTTACAGCAATGAAATGTTTGTTTTAAAGTATACCTTATGAGACCTCCCCCAACTAACACTTTCTAGCAATGTATATTCATTTTAGTAAATTCAAACTTGTCCATTTGAGACAAATACTTGCACACTGTCTCACATATTGCAATTCCTCTCCAGGTGTCTTCCCAGGATGTGAAGAAGGAAAACCCACTGCAGTTCAAGTTTCGGGCCAAGTTCTTCCCCGAGGATGTCGCTGAGGAGCTGATCCAGGACATCACCCAGAAGCTCTTCTTCCTGCAGGTGAAGGAGAGCATCCTGAGCGACGAGGTCTACTGCCCACCAGAGACGGCCGTGCTGCTGGCCTCCTACTCTGTCCAGGCCAAGTTTGGAGACTTCTCCAAAGACATCCACCGGCCCGGATACCTCACTTCTGACCGCCTGCTGCCCCAGCGGTGAGATGCACCAGTACAGTACATTCAAGAGGAAGAACAAAGCTTTATTATTGCAATAATACCTGAGAATAAAAGCTAATGCATTGCTATCTAGCTCCTTGGTTACCAGAAGAGTTGTCATAGCAACCACTAAAGCTTGGCTGCCGTACTTTGTAGCAATTATCAGCACCATTGGAGTGTGTTTTTGACCAATCAGATTGCTTGGATGAAAGTACCCATTGTACAGTACCAAGTATCGTGATGTAGTTGATGTTTACTAGCTTCCTTTCTCTTTGCGTAGTGTCCTGGAGCAGCACAAGTTATCCAGAGAACAGTGGGAGGAGAGGATTCAGGTGTGGCACGAGGAGCACCAGGGGATGCTAAAGTGAGTGTGTGGTCTGTCTGTAAGTCTAAATGTCACTCACCGATTGAATGCACTTTGAAAATACAACAGTAACCTTGCAAAGTAGATATTGCATCCTCTCTGTCTGCAGTATCAGTATTGAGTTTGATACATTGTTCAGCCCCGCTGGGCACAGCACTCACTTCCTGAGCCCTGTCCATTCCTGCAGGGAGGATGCCATGCTGGAGTACCTGAAGATCGCCCAGGACCTGGAAATGTATGGAGTCAACTATTTTGACATCAAGAATAAGAAGGGAACAGAGCTGTGGCTGGGAGTGGACGCCCTGGGCCTCAACATCTATGAGAAAGACGACAAGTAAGCACTGCATTCTGATCGGCCTTCTCAGAAGCAAACAGGACCGGTTAAGCTCTCTTGTCAGTGTCTATTCTGGCTATTGTTTTCTGTCTGCCCCTAGCTACAGTCCTGTAACATAAAGGTAAACTGGCTGGGCCAGGTCCATGTCTGTAGTTAATCACTAACCATTTCTCCTGCTCCGGCAGCAGACAGTATGACAGGAATAAGTAAATATTTCTCTTTTGTATCTCCTTGGATGAGTTTCTCCTGTTTGGCATTGTACTCAGGGTTACTCAGTGATTTGAGAGTTTTTCTAAGCTCAGGATCGAGGTTCAACTATGTATGGGCCAATAGCTCACAGTCAGTATAGCTCTGTGGCAGGTTGGGAAATGATCACCAGCCACCAGCCCAATGCTGGCAAGGTTTTGTTGTGGCTGACAGGTTTCTCTTTGCAACCAGACTCTTTGTCCGGTAACCGGCCACCATTTTCTGTCTGTTTGGCTGGTGAAATAGTGGAACAGCTAGTGAGTTCTAGGATCTGCTGTTTCCTGGCATGGTCTGTGGGGTCACTGGAGTGAATCAGACGGTGCCATAAGAGCATCCTCCCTCATCCCAGTTGACTTGCCTTGCAGTCAGTGACCCTGAGGTGACAATGCACCCTGCACCGACCCACTGGCTGAGTTGTGTTGTTTACTACCAGGCTGTTGCTCCCTCCGTATTGAGCTGGCCATGCCAAGTTCTATTGAACTTGAATACAATGAATACAGCCAGTTGATGGAAGGTTGATGAGAAAGTGTATCGACTCGAAATTATTTGTTACCTCCAACAAGGAGGTTATGTTTTCGCCCCCCTGTCTGTCTGTCAGCAGAATATCTCCGAAATTTCTAAAGGTTTTCCATGAAATTTGGTGGACAGAACTGATTATATTACACAGAATTGATTAGATTTTGGTGGTGATCTGGATCGGAAATTTCTGCCATTACAATGTCGAGAAATTTTAACTTAAAATTGAAGTGATAAGAATGATCTTTGGGTGTAACCGCACGTTAGAGAGTATCTTCTCCTTTCTCACTTTATTTATAACTGCTGTTGCACTCTAGTTGCCTTATATCAGCGTAACTGTAGTGTGAAACGTCTCGATATAGCAGACCAGTAGAGGAGAGAGACTGAGCTCTGTATCCTTGTGTGAGTCTGTCTCTTTATGTGCTCTCGTGGATCAACGAAGAAATGCCTCTCTTCCGCGGTGCCCTCTGCTGTAACCATGGCTACACCGACTGGTTTTTCAAGCTGCGCGGCACTTAAGAATGTGAGGCTAACCTACAGTCTCTTCAACGATGGCAGCAGGCCCACAATACAGCAGTGCAGCCGAGGCCTCACCGAGACACAGTTTGATTCTGGTTTAACTCCTTCTGCTCTGCTGTTGCATGAGCTGCGGTGTTGCTCATTTTATAGGAAACTTTTGGTTTAGGTGCCAAGCTTTCCTCTTAGCAACCGCCATAGTCAAACACACACTGCTTAACTATAAAAGCAGGGATCTATTTGACCGGTCAGACATAGGATTCACATGTGATTTCCCACACGCCACCAATTCATATTTTCTAAGTTGTAAATCACCATTTTGGCTGATTCCACTGTAACAGCATGTGAAACCTCAAGAGATCTGTTTCACTGACACAATTTGAGACCCTGGCTCCTATATGATCTGCTGAAGTTCATTCTCAGACATTACTCATCTTCCTAATAGGCAGCCAAAGACAATTACTAATGACATCCAACTAACTTTTACACCAGCCATTGTAGGTTCCTGCTTCCAAGTCGCTGCAGACTTTGACTAAACTTTTCAGCGGTAATACACGCTAACACTAACAAGCACAGCTGAAGCAACCTCAAGACACTGACAGAAATACTGAATTGCTAAGACAACTTCCACATTCTTCTCTCAATTCCATAAGCGTGTGTCAGTAATTGATTGAAATTCCAGTTCAGGCAGTAGGCTTTTGACAGAGTTTCACTGCTAGGTGGATCACTGCAGGGCTGCATTACAACACCACCGTCTGGTTAATGTTTACAGTACTGCTCTGTGATGTGCCGAATGAGATTGGCATCATTTCAGTCTGTCTGGCACAATGGAAAGGGGCCAGTCACGCCCCAGATTCATTCCTCATACTTGAACAGTTACAGCTACAGAGAGGTCCATGTTCACAGTCAGCCCTGGAGATGTATTGTAGCACTACAATACAGTCTGTCCGTATAAATGAATGACTAGCAGATATTGATCTTGTGCAGAAACCTCTTGAAGCATCCGTATTACTGAACAACTAACCATGCTGCCAGTTGACAATATGACACAGTATCACAGTGGCGCTCATGTTCATGTTCACTCCCTCAGATTGACCCCAAAGATCGGCTTCCCCTGGAGTGAGATCAGAAACATTTCCTTCAACGACAAGAAGTTCATCATCAAGCCCATTGACAAAAAAGCCCCGGTGAGTAAGACGCCACTAACTTTCCCAATTTATTCTGCAAGAGGTGTTAACTTCAGTGGTGTTGCCCTTTAAGTCAAATGAAGGTTTTCAGACACGTGGCAGCATGTGTCTCTGTTGTGGCGAGCAAAACCATTAGACATTTCCTCAGTCTGATCTAGCACACACAGAACAAAGCCTTGGCTACTGTCCAACTGCTGTTACTGATGGACACACACAGGACCCCCCCATCCCATTTACATGCACACACACACACACACACACACACACACACACACACACACACACACACACCTCTG